>JBBHKE010002708.1:65039-87335 GCA_037447655.1 Zygnema cylindricum | reverse complement strand
TGTAAACGCCCAATACGTGAAGCCTGTTCCATCAAACATAGGCACCCTAGATGGTGGGCCCATAACCTGAAACTCTGAGACCTCCATTGGCCCTCAGAGTATGCAGATCCAAAAGAAGCTAATCTAGATAGTGCCGACTCCAAGTTAATATAAACCCAAATGACTGACCCCTTGACAGTCACAATCCCAATATAGATTCACCCCTGTGAAATAACACTTTCTGTGTGCTCAGTTCCACCACAGAATGCAAAGTTAGAATATGAGATTTGGACACATTCACCCACTTTGACTTTCCCTTATAAATGCAGCCACCCTGACAGACAAAAACTCTGACCGACTACACCCTTGTGTAGCGTGGACTCCCCTGAGTCGGCAGCAAAAAGAATCACTGAAAATGGTCAAGTAAATTGATAATTATGGCTGGCCAAAGTTTGCCATTTATACAAGGTGCTCTCTGGGAGAGGCAACTACTTACCCAAAATTTTCTAAGTCTTATTCCCTCTCTAAAACTCTATCTACTGAAGTACGGCACCAATCAAATTAGTGTGTCGTACAGAAAAGTACAGGTGCCGGTGTACTTTCTGTATGGCCATTGTACAACATGGCCAAAATGTCGACACGTGTCATAGCCGGATTTGTTACCGCAATCTCCGGAGTCGCCGCATTCCAGCATTGTCGCGCCACGTGTCACATGACGTGGTGATGATTGAAAAACGCCAAAAGTCCATAATCCGTGATCGCGGCGTCTATCGTGGCCGTCCGATCAAACCGGATACAATTGTAGCCGTTGAAAATATACGTACGATATTTGTTTCGCGTTCGAAACAAATGCGCGGTATCCGTTTCATAAAATACATTAAATCGTACTCCGTACTATACAAAACTGTATTTATGCATTACGTATCTATTCCCGTTAGACGAACTAGTCTACGTGTAAAAATATAAATATCTGTCAAACCTATTGTACTCTAGCACTGTATTTAGACTTGTTGGTTAAAGCGAACGGCTAGTTTGACGGACGACAGGTGCCAGGATCAAATCCTGGGTCCGTCACACCTTTTAGATAACTCTATTAAGAATTGCCTGTCCACTTTGGACAGCCTAGGCAGCCATGGATCTAACTCCTCTTCAAGTCTTCAGTGACTGCGACAAGTGTGGGGACTTGAGTGAAGAGTTAGAGGTAGGTTGTTAGTGTCCCCTTTTAGCCTTTTATTTTACAATCTATAGACCTAGAAAATACTTAATTTTCAACAATAGCCTGTACCCACCGGAGTATTTGTAACTTTTTGCCCATTCTGATGATTTTCGGAAAACACATCGGAAAACGAGTGTAGTTCACACCAAAATTGTGGCACCTTACTCCGATCGAAGGTCTTATATGTCACGTCACACGCTTTGACGTCATCAAACAAAGGCGCGAAATCAAACCTGCGTATTTTCAAATTTATTATGTTCGAAGGACGACGACGGTGGCTTAAAGTCATGTAAATTTTTCGCGCGAAATCAACGAAATAGCCGTTTGGATGTTGTTTTTGCTACATCAGCTTTTCGGGTTACCGTTGGCATGTTTCACAAAAAGACGCAACTTTTACCCTACTTGTATATCCGACAATATTTTGAGGAAGTTTGTTTGTACGGTTTTCCGAGAACATCCGAAATGTACAAAGTCGGTGCTTGGAGGGCCGTACATTATTCGAACGTCCGTCTGTTGCGGAAGTGATTTTTTTTCCGGTATGAACACGCTATGAAAGTAAGGAGAAGAGGAAACGGAGGAAAATTGTGTACGAAAATTGTAAGGTTCACTGTACGGAAAGTGAATCTGCTCACAATTAATGTGGGTGTTTAATGTGTTGTTTTG
The DNA here is from genome assembly GCA_037447655.1 of Zygnema cylindricum. Taxonomy (NCBI): domain Eukaryota; kingdom Viridiplantae; phylum Streptophyta; class Zygnematophyceae; order Zygnematales; family Zygnemataceae; genus Zygnema; species Zygnema cylindricum. Next base: position 85,477 of record JBBHKE010002708.1, on the reverse strand, counting down.
TTTTGATACGTGATCTGGTACAGTACCGTTTGTTCATGAAGTTTCAATCCCTTTTGATGCTAAATCTTGAGGAGGAAGAGGAGACGTTCCGTGTTGGAATAAGGCCGGTATTTCGCCGGCTGTTTTGGTCGTTTTTTGACATTGTCAGGCGCCGAACTTTGGTGTGGCCGTCACGTCACTTTTCGGTACTCAGGTGGTACCTTGTGGTGACACTTTGAAATATGGAGAAATTTTGGCAAGGAGTTAGAAGTACGGCAAAAGTGTTTGAGTGTTACAGTCAAGCCTATTACAGTGCGACGGTTACCTAAATCGCTATGTGGACTGGTAGAATCATTGTGGAGTAATGTTGACGCAACTGTTTGTACGGCTGTCAACTAAATTGGAGTTCAAATTTAGTTTGATTTGGTGTGACGGTTGAAAGTCCGAGAGGAGATCATGTAGGCCTTCTAAAATAGATTGCGATTACATGAATCGTTGTGGATTATTACAGACGCTGTGGAGATTTGTACTTACAACATCTACTCAAGCGTATTTGTCATTGAGGAGAAATCGTTCCATACAAGGCGTAAATAGAATGCGTCATGTACTTTGGAAAAGGAACGATGCCGGATATTACGGCGACCGGTTTTGGACGTCGAAATATATCTTCATGCGAAGAGGAGTTATTTTGTGACGGCTAAGCAATATTTCCGTACCTTTTTGGTACGATGGAATTGGGGCTCGTTTTTGGTATGGTACACCGCCAATCGCTATTAGCGTGTAGGTTTGATTAGCGTATACTATTATTTAGCGTGGTGTACGCTAATTGGGAATTTGGAAATTTTGGAAGAAATCGATTACTCTATTTAGGAATTAGGGCTTTTTTTAAATAGTGTGGATAATTCTATTTGAGAATAAAAACAAAAAAAAGCGGGACGGGATTAGCGTACACAACGCTAATGGTGATTGGCGGTGTACCGATTCATTGGAGAGTATGACGCGGATTGGGGCGGCAGTTTCAACGTCGTTAAAATTGACGACCGCTTACGTGTTAATTATTTTAAGGATGGAGTCTATGATTTGTGTTACGCTTGACGCTTTTTGCACAAGTGTGACGTAGACATGAATGTTTCTCAGAACCGAATTTCAATGTACCTTGAGATGTGATTTACATGACATTTGCGATGACAGTTATGTGTGAGAGGGGACGAAAAAATCGGGAGTAACGCTTGCCGTGATCCTCCCATTAAAAAGGTGAAAAGAAAAATATTCAATTTGTGTACGACTAAATTGGACGTTGGTGTTACAATTTTTTGTCCTTAAGAGGGGGCGGCTGAAATCGGTGTCGTACCATTCCACCGCTTCACCCAATAAGAGGGGGATTGTTAGGATTATTGGGAGAATCGCCAGATCAGCCGAAATCATGTTTTGGTTCGATGTGGAGAATCGGTTGTCTGTGGATTTATTGACGTTTTTGGTTCGCGTGGCGCGACTCGGATTTGAGTATGGTTTCACGACTTGCATCGGAGTACATGTGGTTTGTTCAATGTAAAGCGGTTCAGTACCAGCCGGTACATTATTTATGTGTGTGATGGTTCAGTTTGGTTTCGTCTGTTTGTATTATCTGGAACAATGACTATGATATTTAGTGCGCTGTACGTGTGTAGTGCGTTTTAGAGCGCGTCACTTTGTTTTGGCGCTTGAATGTTTTTATTAGGCGCACGTCCGCATGTGGACTTTGGCGTCCTCGGGTGTTTTCAGTTAGTGGTGTAAGTTAGTGGAGTAAGTGGTCGTGAGTTGTCAGTGTTAACAAGGTATATTAGTGAGTGTTTTCCATCAGTTTATCATGCAGTCTGGGGAGATGCATCATGCAGTCTCTGTAGAGATGCATCATGTGTCTTAAGGAGTGACACATTAAATATAGAGAGAGAAGAAGATTTAAAGAGGGAAGAACTGAAGGAGAGAGGTTGTATTGAGAAATCTTCGGCTTAATATATTGATATTTGGTTGACATGTTTTATTGTGAGTCGTGAGTGTTTTATATGGAATATGTTTATTTAAGCTTCCGCTGTGTAATTTGATTTGTCCTTTGGGAGCATCTTTGTAAGCACTTTATCGATGTTTAACCATTGGTATTCGAGGACTTGATCGATTTTTAATAAGTGGTATCAAAGCAATTTATTGATTTTTAACAGTTTTAACGTTTTTATAGAAGTTTCAAGCCTCGATCCATCAACATAAGTACTTTTTAAATGGATTTTGATGCTAGATCTTTCCGGCAAAGTATACCTTAGTGTTTGTGAACTTGTTTTTTATATTAAATATGAAAACTTGGGAAAATGTCAAAATTGAAGGAGCATCGAAAAAGCTCAAAGCCCACACAACAAATAAAAAACAAAAGCGTTAATCAGTTTGTTTTCCACAATCCAATTTCACTTTCAGAATTGACCAATTTTTTAGGTTTTTGCTAGTTCAAAAATCTTGGCTAAAAAATCCACCTTCCACTAACTTTCATAAATTAACCGGAAGGTTAACGGTGTTGAATCGCTTGTGTTTTTCTTATAAGTTTTATCCAAAAAAACGTCGCAGCACAACACTACTTTCTTTGTGTGCGATCTAAGCGTCCACAAAACATCCCTCTTACTGGCACCACTAAGGCTCTCCCAAATCAAAGTTGTCACACGTGCGAACTTTTTTGTCTAATTAGCTTGAGTATGGCCTCAGTCGCTGTGGATGTTGCAGTCATTAAATTGTCGTTGATGAGTGAGACCATGAGCAACTTTCCCGAAGTCAAATGCACAAACGGCTTTTTCATATGTGATATTCAAGGTTTTGTGACAAGAATGTGAGTATCTATTTTTTCTGTCCTTAGAGTCTGCACTGAAATCTGCACACAAACCACTCTAAATTTTTATTCATTCGTCACTCGCAAACTTTGCTACGATTTGATTTGAGACGGATTGGCGCTGGTGTGGTTGAGACCGGCCAATGGTGGAGAGAAAAGGAAGGAGGGGAAAAGGGGGGAGGGGTGAGATAAACAACCTCGCTGATGGTTCACGGAGAGGGTTACAAAGACCTGCGAAGCAGAGGAATGACGGGGACGATTGGGGACGAATTTGTCTACATCCACCGATTATCATACATGTTAGTATATAGGGAGCGGCTCGATGTATCTCATATGCAATGAAAAGATAATGAAGAAGAATAAGAATAAGAACTAAGAGTCGAGGGAATGATAATTGAGAATGAGGATTGAGAATGAGTATCAAGGATGAGATGTTATGTGTTCTCCAAGCTATTCTTTTTGTTTGAATGAAAGTCAATTTTAAATTCTTGTTTACTAAAAGCTGTTTGGGTGGTTGGGGGCGAGGATGCGTGGTGTCACAGAGACATGAGTGACAACCAGTTGACTGGAAGTATTCTAGATGATATCCATAAAATACAAAACCTCGAATACTTGTAATACACATTGTACCTAATTAACAATTAACATAAATGATTTAATAAACTATGGCCGTCTCAAAGGGGTGGGCTGAATGGGGTTGTTAAGCAAGTGGAACTTTTGATGAAGAAGGAATTATTTCAAAATTTGAAGTTACAAGATGAGATGAAAATTGAGTGTTTGATAGTATCCAACATTTTTTCAGCTTTGTTATTTAGATGTCCACTTTGTGGGGATAGGGAGGGGTTAGAAAGAGTGATAAGTGATAGTTTGAGCAAAATATATTAGTAGAAATAGTTAGCCTATTGAGCTGACAAGCTTAAAGAATATCAATAATTTTTTTTTCATCATTTGTGGTTAAATAATTGACATCATGTGTATTTCCAAAATATCAGTAGTTACAATTGTTTTTATATAATATTTACTATACGGTCATTGGCATGGGATACAGGAATCTGGCGAACAACCAGTTGAGTGGAAGCCTTCCATATTACATTGGTGATGTGACTTATCTTCAAACCTTGTAAGTCATATCACAGAAATACAAGCTAAGAAAATTATAAAATTGTTGTCGGATTAAACTCCAATCCTTGAGTGCAAGCTTTAGAGGCAAGATTATTCAAGAAAGGCGGGTGGGAAAGGACGTCGAACAACTTAAACTCAATGATATAAATGTAATTTTTTTAGCCTAATGTATAAAAACGGTCATAATATCTTTTTGTCTTGTCTTTGTTTTCATTCATTTAAATTGGTATGGAATGCGGACCCACAGGAACCTTAGTAACAACGCCTTGAGTGGATATATCGAATCATCCATAGGTCAACTGGCATACCTAAAATACTTGTAAGACACATTTAACCAAATAAATAAATTACGATAAAGATCGAATGAATAATGACAATCTAAAAGTTTGAGCAAGGTGGGATTGTTAAGCAAGTCAAAATTTTGATAAAAGAGAGAGTTGTTTTCAAATTTTGAAGTTACAAAATGTGGTAAAAAGTGAGTGTTTCATAGTGTTAAACATTTTTTTCTCCTTTTGTCTTTACATATCCACTTCATAGGGATGGGGAGGGGTTATAAAAGGGCGATAAGTGATTGTTTACGCAATAACGTTTAGCACTATTTGATAGCCTTTTGGGATGATATATTTTAACAATGGTAGTAACATCTTGTTTCATCTTGTATATTTTCAAAATATCAGTAATTACTTTTGCTTCTGTATAAATATTGCTTTTGACATCCATTAGAAAAGGCAGCGTAAGGTTTCAGGAACCTAGGTAACAACCAGCTGAGTGATATCATTCCAAAGTTCATCGGTGAACTGCGCTCCATTCAAACCTTCTAAGGCATATTACAAAAATACTCGTTAAGAAAATTTTGCCATTGATATCTGATTTAATCCACGAGTGGTGTCTATGGAGTCGGGGCTAAGGGGGAAAAGGCGGAGGGAATAGGACCTCACACCACTAGAATGCATCTATATAAATTGATGTTTTCGAGCATAATTTATAAATTTGGTTAAAATGTGTTTGTTACTTTTATTTGTTTCCATTTTTTTTAAATTGGTGAGGATGGTGGATGCCACAGAAACTTGAGTTCCAACCAGTTGATTGGAAGCATTCCAAAGTCTATCGGTCAATTGACATCTCTCCAACAGTTCTAAGTCATATACAAATATGCTATACTAGATAAATACATAAGAATTATGATTAAATAAACAATGGCCAGCTCAAGGTATAGGGGCAAGTTTGAGTTGTTGAGTTAGTGGACTTTTTGAGAAATGGATTTTTTTTTTTTTTTAGAAGTTGCAAGATGAGATGAAAAGTGAGTGTTTCATAGTGTCAAACATTTTTTAATTTTTTTCTTTACATTTCCACTTCATGGGAATATAGAGGGGTTAAAAAGTTGATTGCTGGTGGCTTCAACAAAATATGTTGGTAAATTTTGATAGCCTAATGAGATGATATGTTTTAACAATGCTGGTAATTTCGTGGTTCGAAAATGAAAATTATATGAATTTTAAAAATATCAATAGTTTAATAAAAGAAATTTAAAACCAGCATAAACAATTAAATTACCGTTGTAATTTGTTATTATCGATGGTGAATCAACATGTTTAAAAGATGATCAACTCACGCTACATGTCAAATAAAACGAGGATGTGGATGTTGTAAGGGGGTAATAGACAAGTTAGTGTTGTTCTCATCTTATAAGCATCTAATCAGATGGCAAATTAGTCCCTCGATGTTGGAAAATGCAATGTTGAAAAATCTAATAAAAGTATGTTTGGAACTTTCTTTTAAATTGTAAAATCTTGCTTTTGATATTGACAGTAAGGTCATTGGCGGTGTGGATATTGGTCGTGTCACAGATTTCTAAACGACAACTTTTTGGGTGGAATCATTCCGCCGGTCATCGGCCAAATGAGTTCCTTGAAAAAAATGTAAGTCACGTTTCATTCGTAAAAAAATATAATGTTCATTTATTGAACCAAAATATTTTATTCTTGCAGTTCCCATCGAAGGTTACAAGGGGAGGCCAGGGGGGGGGGGGGAGGGGGAGGAGGGGTTGGAGCTTTCAAGCAACAAAAAACAGGCATGGACGATCCACGTTGATTTCGTAGTTGTAATGCGGTCATGGGATAATGCGGAAAGTAACCCAAAGAAATTGAATCTTTTCACATTTTTTTTTGAAAAAAATAGTTTTGCTTTCCATGTTTCCTAGTATTTTCTGGTTTTATTTTGGGGTAATCTGAACAAATGGAAATGTTTGAAAATAAAAAATATGTCAATGCAAACAATCACAAAAGTACATTGTATTTTTGGAGATTTTTAGCAAAATCTAGTATAAAAATCATCACAATGTTAACAAAATTTTAGGATAAAATTGATTACATACATTATTGAATATTAGAGTCAATTACGTATGCAACTTCAAATGTTTTTCATCAATTTTTAGGTTGTAACATTAAATTAACTTTTCAAATGAGCTTCTTTTCTTATTTGTCAAAGGAAAATTTTGATATGTTTAAAGTTTTTGTCAATCATATCGACTCCTTCAAAATCATTTTCTTGTCTGTGACTCCTCTTACACATTTTTATGGCTAACTAGCTTATTGTTTTCTGCGGTCGGCTACTTGTACAGTGCACTTTCCGGTAACTACTTAGTGGGGCCAATTACCAATGTCAATGGACTCCTTACATGTAAAGTCCTCTCAACCAATTGCCTATTTGGTTCGAGCCTCCCATCAGGATGCAACTCAAAAGAACAGCGCAGGAAAAGCGAATGCGACGTGCTTTGCAACGCGACACAAACAGGAGGATCTTGTGGGGGAGCCGGTATCTGCTTTCTTGACATGTATAACGACGCATGGGCATGTGAATGCAATGAGGGATACACCGAACAATTTAGCGAGTACACTTGCGGAAGTAAGTACTTCTCCACAAGACGAATGCCAGCAATAAAAATCTTTGCTGATCGTAAAAATATTTTTTAATGACATGTCACTCAATTGTATGTATGGTTCTTCTTACTGTAATGTTTGATTTCTACAACTGATACAGACTGCAATTATGACTTGTGATATGAATGTAAGTGTTGGTCCATATTCTTTCAATAACTGGAAATGTAAACAGGTTGCCTAGAGGTGTTTTTGCAGTTTTAGTTTAACACGTCCAAATTTTCATTAGTGTTATTCAATAACACTCTATTTTGAACTTTTAGAGTGGTGACGAAAAAGACATAGAAGCGATATAAGATTTTGGGTATACAGAAGTATAATTTGTTATCATGAAGACCGATGCCTACAAATTGTTTTTTTGTCATGTCAGTTGACAAACCACCACCTCCCCTCCGTCCTCCACCCACACGCCAACCGCCACGCAAGCCCTTCCCATTCACTCGACCTCCTCCAAAACCTTCTGCTCGTTTACCTCTACCCCCTCCACGAGTCTTACTTCCATCTTCTTCACCTCGTCCAACCATTCTTCCACCACGTTCACCTCTGTCTCCCCCACCATTCATTCGTCCGTCTCCTAGGCCTCCTCCACCAACCCGTTTTCCACCTCCTCGGTCTTCTCCACCCTTCTTTCGTTCGTCTCCTTCCCCTCCTCCTCCCCCAGCCCGTCTTCCTCCACGTTCTCCTCCGCTCCCTCCAAAATCCTTTGTTCCATCTTCTTCACCTCCACGTCCACCATTCCCTTTTTCACGGCGCTCACCTTCAAAGCCTCCACCGCTGTCTCGTAAACCTCCACCTTCTGTCCTTCGACCTCCTCCGTCTCCTCGGCCATTTTTCCGTCCATCACCTTGGTCGCCTACTCCACGAACCCGTTTTCCACCAAAGTCACCTCCCTCTCGTCCACCATTTTTTCGCCCGTCTCCTTTGCCTCCTCCACCTGCCCGTCTTCCACCAAAGTCACCTCGGTCACCCCCAAAGCATTGAAAAGTTCCACCACCCTTATAAAACCTTGTATCCTCTTTTAAAGGTAAATTCCAAGGAAAAATACTCAAATCACTAACAACTGTGAAATATAGAGTCATCAAATTTTTTAAAGCTGTCAAACATCAATACAACAAAAATCCTATATAGCCACAAAAAACTAACAAGAAAACATTTGTTCCCCCTACTTATTCTGAAGAAAAAACCAAGCAAGATGAGTTTTTCTCAAGTATTGACATTTGAAGTTATGCTCATTTACTCTAGTTTTGACGATTTCACACCTACTCTGCTAAATATGCAGTCTAAACATACACCACAGAATAAATTTAAAGGAAGTTTATTCAATATCCGTCGTCATTAAACTTTGAAAGTCTATGAACCACATTAAAAATCAAAACCTTTTTTCTAGAGAAATAATGTCGTCATTTCCATCTATACAAGAAAATGTTGTTGAGGAAAGGCATGTAGTCATGAAAGAGAAACTCCACCATAATGTTAACTCAATTATTGACTCAATTAGGCCATAATTTAACTATAAATAAATCACAAAAATATGTTATTGAAGTGAACAAAACGACCGGCACAATAGTGATACGCCTAGAAGCACCTTCCTACTCAGGTATAAGCATAAACATAATGGAGATACTGAATAAATTACATGACTTTGCCATTTTGCCCAAGCGAAAATTATTTAAACACAACTCAATACGCCCTAGTAGCAAAAGTGTTGTCCCATCTTTTAAGCGGATTTAGCTAGGGGTGCAATTCTATTTATTGCGTAAAATCATCTCCTCTTCCCTATCTCCTCATGTTGAAAGAAATGATTTCAGATTCTTCATTGCATTATGGAAAGAAAACCCTCAAAATATTTAGTTTTGGTTTGCAGGCCCAGAAAACGAACCATGGCGAGTTTTGGGGAAATGCGTCCAAAGGGAACTTTATCATTGGAGGTTACATTATGATAAAATTTACGTGGTTTGTTTAGTTTTTTGTAAACTTGACATTTAAACTAACTATTTTTGTGATGTTGGGAGAAATGACACACTAGTTATTGAAAGTTATTAATAGCTTGTGTTTTACGTTTGTTGTGACGATAGTTTTTCTTTGTGGTGCCGTTTATGATTTTTATGTTTCCAATATTATATTTTTATTGACAATTCAAAAGCTAATCATGTGGTTTGGGATTAACAATGTGCACTAATTTATTTGTTTCAGTGAAGAATCATTTATGTGGTTTGGTTAGTTGTTGGATACATTGTGCTGATCGAGTAAACGGTCAAGTTTTTATCGGGATGCGTCAAGTTCCGTTCAGTGTGTTTTGAGATTTTTTACAATCAATCTTCTTTCCTCGTGTAGATGTAGATTGGACTACTATAGAATCTTCGAGGATGCATTATGGTAGTGTTTTCACTGATATGATAGTCTTACAATTTGGTGATTTTTGATTAATGTTGATTAGTATATAGTTTGATTTTAAGTATATGCACGTAAGGGTAACCATCCCACGTAAGAAAACCTATTGCACCAAAAAATTTGACGCCTAAATTGAAATAGCACATGTTACTATGGCTCAAATGTTGATGCTAAAATAGAATTGAATATTTTACAAATTTGAAGTCTCAACGTTCCAATGCCACAGTAAAAACAAACAATGTTAATGTCTACAGTGAAAAAAAAGCTAATTCAAAATTAAATGAGCCGCATCTAGGAGAACCGTAGCCCGTGGCATTAAATTAACTTCCAAAGAAGCTAAAAAACCATGCATTTCAAGTGACGACCTTAAAAGTATTGGAATTCAACGACTTCAATATTCCACTACTTTTGAACCACTATGTTTAGATAGTTTTTACTTGATAGTTATTAAGCTCTAGAACACTAAGTCGCAAGTATAATACTTTAATTAGTATTGTTGTACTTGTTGTACCTTGTACATATTATTTTTTAGCATAGAAAGATTCCCAACAACTCTTTGAATCTTTCTAACTAGTTCTACCTCCACTTCTAGATATACCTAGATGATCTCCACTTATCGGAAGTACCTAGATTAGTCGTACCTCCATTTTCGTATAGTGCGTCTTTCACGCTTGAGTTCATCTATAAAAAACAATCGTCTCGCTATGGTTTTATCATCTTCAATCAAACATTGAACTTAAGTTCTCGACAATCTCTTTTGCCCTTACTGTCTTTTCTATTTTGTCCCTTTTATGTACTCTGCACTTTTTCTTGTACCTTGCTTTAAATCTTTAATTTTGTTATGGCCGTTAAATTATTGGGTTATGGGCCCAAGGCTTCGGCCGTGTCAAACTCAGTTCATAAATTTAAAGGACAGGATTTTTACAACTGGAAGTTTCTAATCCAACATTTATTCAGTTTTGAGAAATTATGGGGCCACATCATAGGAGATGTCATCATTCCGATTCTATCAGATGAGGATGACGATGATTTTGCGGCCGGCCAAACTGCAAACATTGCGTGGAGAGAAAAGGAAAAATCGGATGATGTTGAATTTTAAAAGAAGAGTCATGGAACTTCGGATTCCGGAGTGCTTTCGGACATTCGGAAATCACAAAGCTCTAAAACGAATTATGAATAAAGTGAGAAAGAAATTGAATCCGAGGAGGGGAAAGAAGATGGGCCAATTTTAAGGAGGGGCTCTTGGATTACGAAGGAGAAGAAACCGGAAAATCTTTCTTATGATCGAAAAGGAGAAAATACATCAAATTGCATTATTTCCTTTCCGATGCTAAGAAGACCGAGTTTCTTTTGTAGCAATCGCTTATGGAGAATATGAGCGGCGACCCTCAATCTTATAGCGAGAAGAGGTCGGCCGATTGGGAAGGTAAGTGGAAGTAGGCGTGGGAAAAGGAGTTTAAAATGGTGGTAGATAATCGAACTTTTGAGGAAGTGAAATTACTGGAGGGGAAAAAGGCGATTGACGCAAAGTGGGTATTTAAGACCAAGACTGGAGCTTTGGGAGAAATTATTAAGTACAAGGCGCGGCTCGTTTGTAAGGGCTTCTAACAACGTGAGGGAGTTGATTTTAATGAGACTTATGCTCTCGTGGTGAAGTTCGACTCACTACAGATTATTATTGCACTCGCAACATCGGGGAAGAAGCACGTTCATCAAGTGGACGTGGAAACTGCATTTTTGAATGGAGAATTGGAAAAAGAGGTGTAGATGAAGGTACCGGAAGTCGTCTCTCTTTGGCAAGAAGGAAATGTATGGCGTCATCAAAAATCACTGTACGGGTTGAAGCAGGCGTCACGCACGTGGTATTTGCGACTTCACAAAGTACACTTGGATTCTGGTTTTGTACGGACTGCGTCCAATTTTGGAGTTTAAGTAAAATGTGAAGGAACTAACCAAATTATATTTTTTGTTTACGTTGATGCCTTCTTAATGGCGTGCAAAAATTTGGAGCGCAGTAATGAGTTGAAACGTTACCTTGGATTGCATTTCAAAGTAACGAATCTTGGAGAGGTACGATATATTTTGGGGATAGAAGTGATTCGCAACAAAAAAGAAAATATCAAATTAAGTCAAGCACAATATTGCAAGGAGATTCTGGACCCGTTTTCAATGAGAAACGAGAAACCGCTTTCAACACCGTTGGATGCAAATCTTCATATTCATAAGTTTGAAGATGAAGATTTTTTCAGCGTACCTTATCAAGAGGCGATTGGCTCACTTATGTGCCTGAACGTGGATACTCGTCCGGATATTTCAGCTGCCATGTCAATCGTCAACATTTATTCTCACGAGCCCAAAAAGGCAGATTGGGAGGCTACACAACGAATCTTTCGATATTTGGTAGGGACAATCAATTTTGGACTTATGTTTACTTTGGGTACAGAATCTTTGGAGTGCTTTGGATATTGTGACGCGGATTGGGGCAGCAATATTTATTGTGGTAAATTTTTTTGGAGGGGCCTCAATTTCTTGGAGTTCTAGGTTACAGCCTACAGTTGCGTTGGGTTATGCAGAATCTGAATATATGGCTGCGTGTCATGCATCGAAGGCCGCTTTTTGGATTAAAGAGATTTTGCTTCAGTGGGGAGTTACGGTTGGTTCTATGACGACCTACTCTGACAGCATGAGTTCTATGGCGTTAGCGAAAAATCCAGTGATTCACAAAAGATTATTTATTTTAAGATCCTAGAATATCGAGTTTTGTTTTGTAGTGTTCGACGAGTGCCTATCTTGTTTGTGGTATATAAGTTGGATAGCAACCTTCATCCAGTCATGGCTAGGCTGACTAGGCTGAGTTATTCATCCAGTCATGGCTAGGCTAAGTTAAGTGTAGTGAGTGTAAACAACAATTATAAGTGTGAGAAATTTTTGGTTATTTTATATGTGAATTTTGGTAATGTAAATTAATTTTATGCTTCACTTGCACTGAGATTTTTGTTCAATTTGTGGTCTTTTCATTAATTCTCGGTTGCACCTCGTTGAGGATATCAAACACAGTTTTTTACTAACCAAAATGGACAACGTTCGTAGGACTCTAGTTTGTGGTGGATGAACAGCTGAATTGTTGCAACAGGCTTGAAAAGGTTGTATTTCACATTTTTCTCATCCCTCATTGTACTACAACACCCATCAATAGAGTTAAACAATTGTTGGGAAGTCAAAGATCTTTTTCCTGTCACGTATTTCCGTTATTTCAACCATGACATAACGATCAAAAGTTAAAGCTTTCAATTTCTTGCCTCATAAAAATATTACAACGTTTGATCACGTATATTGGCCAAAGAAAATTTAACTCTAATATCGATGGTTTGTGTAGTTCAATAAAATCGAAATCCAATCTTTCTCGAGGTTTTTTACAATTTATCTTCATTCCTCGTGTAGATTTAGAACGGAATACGATAAATATTTGACGTTGCATTATGGTTGTATTTTTATTGATATGACAGGTTAATATTATGGTGTTTTTGTGGTTAATCTTTATCAGTGTACAAATCGATTTTAAACGTATGTACGTGAAGGTAAACGATTCAGCGTGGGAACAGCAGAGGGAGAGAGAAATAGAGGGAGAGGGAGAGAAATAGAGGGAGAGGGAGAAAAATAGAGGGAGAGGGGGAGAAATAGAGGAAAGGGCATGTTACGATTTACAATTATTGAATCTAGGTTTACGTGATGCTTGTTCGTTTTTAGTGTGGTTTAGTTTTGGTCTCGCGTCACTTCGTTATTTAGTTTGGTTTCATTTAGTACTCCATGCGTCGGTTTGCGAATTCGGTTTTGTTTCGTTTGATGTATTATTTCGTGCGTGTACTTTTCACACGTACACGATTAGATTTGATTTATTTTTGTTTCGTTTAAATTCTAGTACCTACAGCGAGAAGTTTCGTTTCGCGCGACGTACATCTAGTATGTTCGTTTCGCATAAGTTAAGTTTGTCGTACAACATTGTCAGTTTGGTTTCTAGTAATTTCATTTTGTTTGTACCACATTTACGTCTAAGTACATTTAGACACATTTAGAGTTAGTGTTCTAGATTGTTTCTACGGCTAAGTTATAAAGCCATTGTGTGAGTTAGATTGTAAAAAAACATTTAGGAATCAATCAAGAGTCAATCAAGGAGGAATAAATTAAGAGAAGTGTAATGTTTAAGAATTGAGTTAATATGAGTTTATGTTATTGAGTATATAATTTCTCTCTATCTTGGATTATGCGCTTTTGATGTGTTGTAATGTTTGAGTTCATTTTAATATCGCTTCCGCATTGAGACATTTAAGTATTTGTGAGCGCATTCCGATTGACTCTTTTTCCTATCAGTTGGTATCAAAGCAGTGTTTATTTAGATTGGAGTTAATAATTGATTAAGAGTTTATAAGTGATGGTGGAGGAATACTCTGCAAAGAGAGAAGACACTGAAGTCACTTTTGGAGTTGGAGAATCGGAGAAGTTATCAATGGCGAAGGAGAGTCTCACAATTCAGTTTGATCCAACGACTATAGAGGAATTTTACGAATTTCTAAAAGCAAAAAGAGAAGGACAATCTTTCGGTAAAACTCCTACCTTTGGGGGCAATTCAGATGATGAGAGTTCTAAGAAGAGTAAAAAGGGCAAAATGAAAGTACCTTTTCATGATGATGATGATGAGTCGAGTTCAGATGAAGAGTCAGATTATAAAGTGTCGTCTAAGACTATCATGCTTAATGGAAATAATTATCCTATATGGAAGAGATATATTCAAGGAACTTTTACTCCAAAGAAATTGTGGAAAATACTTACAGGAGAAGAGAAAAGACCATTAGATGCAAAAGGAAGGAAAAAGTGGGATGATAAAGATATGGCAGCTATGACTGCATTACTTCAGAGTAGTAGTAGTTCAGTTCATGAACATATGTTAACTCATGATACGGCTCATGCTTGTTGGACTCATCTACAAAATTTGTATGAGAAGGGATTTGCAACTAAGTCTAATTATGTATTTCAAGACTTTATTCAGTTTAGAATGAAGAGTAATGAGTCGATTGATGATGCTCTAAAAAGATTTAATGTTTTGATAGAGCAGTTGAATAGCGCAGGAAAGTTTCCCCCTGAAGATGAAAAAGTATTTGTGTTTCTGAATGGATTACCATCTAAGTTTGATGTTACAGTAGAAGTTATAAGGTCTACAGAAAAACCCACTTTTGATTTTGCTATTAACCTTTTAAAAAGAGCAAAGAAAAGTAAAGAGAAAGATAGTAGAGGATTTGGAAATAGTAATGTAAACCTCACTGACACGTCTGAGGTATATTCTCTACGTGGTCGTGGATGTAGAGGAAGATTTAGATCAAAAGGGGGTAGAAACAATTTTCAGTATTCAAGATTTGGAAGAGGTTATAGCGATCAAAGTGATGTAAATCATGTTATTTGTTATAAGTGTATTAAGGAAGGACATATGGCTACTAACTGTCCGGATAGGGAAAAGCAATGCAATATTTGTCGGAAATGGGGACATGTTAGTGCTCAGTGTTTTCAACGAAATGGAGGAGGATCATCTTATTATTCGGAAAGAGGAAGAGATCGAGGTGGACATCGAGGACGAGGGGTTGGAAGATTTGGACAATCACGTGGAGGAGGACATCAAACCCACTATTCAGATTTCAATGACGATCAAGGCGATAAGTCTCTAAACTTTTCTATGATAATGAAAGAAGATGGAAATGTTGCTGTCAATTCTGCAGATTTTGCATGTGAGAGTCAAAGTTATAAAGATTGGATAGTTGATTCAAGAGCAACTCATCATGTTTGTAGTGATCTAAGTTTGTTTACAGATTTGAGAAAACTTATAGTTCCTAAGACTATTACGGTTGCTAGTGGACATGTTGTTCCAATAGATACGGTGGGAACAGTCAGATTAGATTTACTTGTCAAGAATATGAATGGTCATGTTGTTGTAAGAAAAGTGAATTTGAACAATACTTTGTATTTTCCTGATGGAGTTGTAAACCTTGTTAGTGTTCCTCAGATACAAAGGAATGGTGGTAGAATAATCTCGTTTGAAAATGGAAGAATAGTTTTCCAAGATAGAGAATGAAATCATTTTGGAGAAGGTTATGTAACCGATTGTATGCAAAGTAAGTTAAAATGGATTAGACCACAGGAGAATCAGAAATCAGTAATTTCACTTAATGTTGTAAGTTATGAAAGAGGAGATCTAAGTTTATGGCATCATAGACTTTGTCATACTTCAGAGTCTAATATAAAAAATATGATGAAAAGTGGAGCAGTAAGAGGATTAGAGTGTGTTTCCGGAGAGAAAGTTGAAGGTTGTAATGGTGGTAGCAAAAGGAAACAAATAAGAAAACCTCATCCGGTAAAAGATGTGAAGTATAGAGCTAGTGCTCCTCTTGAGCTTGTTCATGTAGACTTATGTGGAGATGTCAAACCATTAAGTCTAGGAGGACATAAGTATATCTTTGTAATTGTGGATGATTATAGTCGAAAGAGTTGGGTGTTTTTATTGAAACATAAGTCAGAGGCGTTATATAAGTTTCGAGATTTTGTTGTAATGGCTGAGAGAGAAACAGAGAGAAAGTTAAAAGCAGTAAGATCAGATAATGGAGGAGAATTTGTTGCTTTTAAAAGTTTTTGTCAAAAAAGAGGTATTTAGCAGCAATTTACGGCTGCCTACTCACCTGAGTCTAATAGAGTTGCTGAGAGGAAGAATATGACACTTCAAGAGATGGTTAGAGCTATGTTGCATAGCACTAAAAATAGTGTGAGGTTTTGGGGAGAAGTTGTTCTTACAGCAAATTACATTTGTAACAGAAGACTAACTTCGGTTTGTGGAGATAAGACGCCTGAAGAATTGTGGAGTGGCAGGATTCCATCTGTTCGACATTTGAGGATTTGGGGATGCCGAGCCACTGTATACATTGAGAAAAGATATCGAGCCGGAAAATTCAGTCCCAGATCATGGACGGGTATCTTTGTTGGGTATAGTCAAAATTCAAGTCAATACAGAATCTTCAATCCGGCTACTCGAACGATTGTCGAATCGAGAAATGTGGAATTTCACAAAGATTTGGCGAAAGTAATGGAGTTCACAAAAGATAAAGAAGAAAGTTTGGATTTTGAGGAAGAGAGCAATTTGGAGGAGTTCAAAATTGATGATGAAAGTGATGAAGAGGAGGATGAAGAAATTCCATTGAAAAAGAAGAAATCTATTAAATTTGGTAAGAAATCTGAATCTTCCCAATATGATTTTGAAAGCTTGAAAAGTGAGAATGGAAATCAAAGTTGTAAGTCTAGTGAAAGTCCCTTAGCAAACAAAGAAGTGAATGTAGTTTGCCAACTGTTAGTGAGAAGGGTGAAAGAGATGATGATGTTGAAGAAGATATTGTTGTTAGGAGAAGTAATCGAGCAAACAAAGGAAAGGCTTCTGAGAGATTAACTCTTCACATGAATGCTAAGGATAAGTCTGTCAATTTTATTTCAGATGCTAGATTAAATGAGTTTCTTTTATAGCAATTACTGAGTGAGCCTCTGAATGGGGATCCTAAGTCCTATTCAGAAGCTGTTGCATCAAGTGATTGGAATGAAATGTGGAAACCAACTTTTGAGAAAGAACTTAAGTCTATTATTGATAATGGAACATTTGAAGAAGAAGTTTTACCAAAGGGAAAGAAAGCTATTGATTGTAAATGGGTATTTAAAACTAAGACGGGTGCATCAGGTGAAATTATCAAATATAATGCAAGATTAGTTGGTAAAGGTTTTCAGCAGAAATAAGGTATAGATTATACAGAAACATATGCACCTGTGGTTAAGTTTGATAGTTTAAGGGTGATTATTGCGATTGCTGCTGCTAAGAGAAAGCATATTTACCAAATGGATGTGGATACCGCTTTTCTAAATGGAGAATTGGAAGAAGAAGTTTATTTAAAGATTCCAGAAGGAGTTTCGGGCAAACTTGGACATGTGTGGAAGTTGAAGAAGTCGCTCTATGGACTTAAGCAAGCTCCAAGGACATGGTACACTTGTCTTCATAAGACTTCGACACGGGAAAGTCAACATCCGGTTACGCTTTTGTTTTATGTGGAGGTGGGATTTCGTGGAGTTCGAGACTTCAACCTACGGTAGCATTGAGTTCGACGGAGGCCGAATGTATGGCGGCTTGCCATGCTGCCAAAGCTTCAATTTGGTTAAGAGAAATGTTAAGTGAGTTGGGAATTTTTATTAAGTGTATAAAGTTGTTCTCAGATAGTATGTCTAGCATTGCATTGGCTAAGAATCCAGTGTTTCATAAGAGGACTAAGCACATTAGGATTCAGTGGCATTTTGTGAGAGATTTAGTTAATGCTGGTGAGATTGAGTTCGTCTTTCTGCCAACGGGTGAAGAAGCAGCTGACATGTTAACTAAAGCTGCTATGTATGATGTCTTTGTGAGAGGAAGGCCTAAGTTAGGATTATTTTGAGTTTGATTAAGATTTAGTGTATATTCAATATTGAGAGGGGGAATGTTACGATTTACAATTATTGAATCTAGGTTTACGTGATGCTTCTTCGTTTTTAGTGTGGTTTAGTTTTGGTCGCGCGTCACTTCGTGTATTTAGTTTGGTTTCATTTAGTACTCCGTGCGTCGGTTTGCGAATTCGGTTTTGTTTCGTTTGATGTATTATTTCGTGCGTGTACTTTTCACACGTACACGATTAGATTTGATTTATTTTTGTTTCGTTTAAGTTCTAGTACCTACGTCGAGAAGTTTCGTTTCGCGCGACGTACATCTAGTATGTTCGTTTCGCATAAGTTAAGTTTGTTGTACAACATCGTCAGTTTGGTTTCTAGTAGTTTCATTTTGTTTTGTACCACATTTACGTCTAAGTACATTTAGACACTTCTAGAGTTAGTGTTCTAGATTGTTTCTACGGCTAAGTTATAAAGCCATTGTTTGAGTAAGATTATATAACAATTAGGAATCAATCAAGAGTCAATTAAGGAGGAATAAATTAAGAGAAGTGTAATGTTTAAGAATTGAGTTAATATGAGTTTATGTTATTGAGTATATAATTTCTCTCTATCTTGGATTATGCGCTTTTGATGTGTTGTAATGTTTGAGTTCATTTTAATATCGCTTCCGCATTGAGACATTTAAGTATTTGTGAGCGCATTCCGATTGACTCTTATTCCTATCAAAAGGGAGAGGAAGAAACAGATTGAGAGAGGAGAGGAAAGGGAGGTGGAGAGGAGGGAGAAGGAGCAAGAGAGGGAGTGAAAAATAAAAAGGGAAAGGGAAAGGGTGACGGAGAAAGAGTGGGAGAGGGAGAGGAAGGGAATGGGGGAGAGGGGGAGAGATTGAAAGTGGAAAAAAGGAGAGTTTGTGACGCATTGATGGGAAGAGTAAGGGTGGGAAGAGGAAGAATGAGCATAGATGGGGTGAGAGGATGTGTTAGAGAAGAGAGGGTTAGGGAGCATTAAAGGGAAAAGATATTGAATGGAAGTAGATAGGATAGGAAAAAAAAGAGCAACAGTGAGAGATGGAGGGAATAAATAAAATCGCAGCTAATTTAGCTGATCTTTTCATCTTCGAGTTTCCCATGGGGAAAAGATTTTAGAAAAAAAAATCTATTCGTGTCAAACGTGCCAAAATGTTTTCCTGTTACTTTCAACTGGCTCTCGAGTTGGTTCACGTTGAGTTTCACGATGAGTTAGCATGACGTGGCAGAAAAGGAAAAACGCCAATCTAAAGTATGTGCTAAGCTTCAAGATAATGTAAATGTAAATGTACTTCAGTTTATGATTTATGTTCATTTTGTCACATATAGATCATTTTTTTTGGGCGAGAAAAAGCCAAATTTTAACAGTAGAGCTGGAAATGATCTGAGCCGACCAAAAAGCTAACGAGTTCGCTTTGAAATCAAGCCGATTACACCTTTTCTAAAAAAATGATTTCGGTATGGGAAATATCCATGCGAGCTTTCTAGAATCTAGTTTTTAGCGCAGCAAAAATCATACTTTTGTCGTAGACGGTTTGCTAGTTATGGCGTACCCGACTCTAAAATTAACCACCATCCAATTTTAAGTTTGCGGACGGCCAAGATCTTGGTCCTCACATGTGCAAAAAAAAAATAAGTGACGCTGGAAATTTTCAGATGGTGACCATGTCGACTTGGTTTTTGCCACGTTCTTCAACAACAATTTTCTAGTATCAAATACGCCAGAAATTGCTTTGATTTACTGTCTGAAACTTTTAAGCTCCATAAATTTCTTAGTAATTTACTTTATTTTGTTTTTTTAGAGTAATAATATTCGATCCTTTTCCTAAGGGCCGAAGTTGTTTTGGCAATGTTGCGTGTGTTTGAGCATAGCAATCTGCATAAATGTAAGGTAATTTCAAATGCTTTCAACAATTTCTTACGCCGAAAACTGTTTACCATTTGTATTAAAAATTTGGAGATGTAATTATCTTAAGCCAAATTGAAAATAAGTCGTTTGAAGGGATTTTCTTGATCGCATTTAAACCATCTTTAGGGTTATCAAAACAAAATAAATATGGAAAGATGTAAGGCTTTTACCAAATTAATTCTTACAATTCTGTGGCGGAAAGACTAATGCTGAACGATATGTTTTCTTGGCTTGCCAGTAATGATCGCACCACCCTCAAAACGTTCTCCACCACCCTCAAAACGTTCTCCACCACCACCTCCGAAACGTTCCCCCAAACCACCCTCACCGATAGCACCTCCTCAATAGGCGGTTTCCAACATGCCTTCTACCTTCTTCAAAAGGTAAACCTTAAACCCTAATTGTTGAAATCATACAGAGCTAACAAATTTTAAAATTATCCGAAGTTCATTTGAGTATTTATTTATTTCTTTATCCTTTATATTTGAGTATACTACAGATAGATTATATTCAGTAGTTTTATAGTAATTGAGTACCCGTCATCATCATGAAAAAGGGGGCACGAGATAACAGGCCGTTTAGAGGTTTCAGTATGAAAATTTGGGTTCATATAAAATAAAAAAAAAAACCCACAAACCTAGGGAAGATTTCAATGTCCTACAAACAAAAAAAAAAAAAAACATTCAACCTGTAACTTTAGAAGGGATCCAAACACCCAAAAAAATAAATAAAATATA
>JBBHKE010002708.1:0-65029 GCA_037447655.1 Zygnema cylindricum | reverse complement strand
TTTTCCTCTTTGCTAAATTTCCTTTTTTTTCATCTCAATCTATTTTCTAGTTTTCGATTGAGGGGGGGGGGTGTTAAGGGTCATTTAGCGTCAGTTCACTCATCTGTACCTTTTCATTATATGCCTCGGTGGTCTTGTCCGTACTTTCATTTCCTACGTCGGTTAAGTCTTGCTGTCATATCCGGAAAACTTACTTTTGGTCCTGTCCGTATTTCTTTACGTCAGTCTAGCTTTTTGTACTTTTCATTACATACGTCGGTCTAGTCTTTTCTACGTACAAAGTCCTTTGACCGTCGGTCAAGTCTTTCTTTTGTCTTATATAAATTCATTAGAATCTAGACTAAGACCCTTTGTTACAGCGTACCGTAGAACGTTTAGACTCCACAATAATTAGCACTATTTATTTTGTATATAAGTGACTCTTCTCACTTAATGAAATCATCCCAAATACAAATCAATTCCTCTCTCCAATGTATTGATCTTTCTCTTGTGTACAATTTCATGGCTTGCGCCAATCCACCTCCAATAGGAGCGACGACGGAGGATAACTTAAGAAAAGACAAGACACGGTAGAGATTAAGAAGGATGTCAATGTGGCATTGAAGCCCCCCTTCCCTTCTTCTTCCTCCCAGGATGGGAGAGGGAAAGGATTGCAGAGGAAAAATCAAAGAGAGGAGGAGGATAACTTAAGTAAGGGACAAGACAGGGTAGAGATTAAGAAGGATGTCAATGTGGCATTGAAGCCCCCCTTCCCTTCTTCTTCCTCACAGGATAAGGGATTGCAGAGGAGAAATCAAGGAGAGGAGGAGGATACTTTAAGTAAGGGACAAGACCGGGTAAAGGTTAATGAGGAGAGATAGTCTAAGTGGAGTTTATTGAGGATGGACAGACGTCAGAGAAAGGGAGAAAGCTTGGTAGAAGATCCAAGTTTCCTAAAGAGGGACTAGAAAATTATTAACCTACAGAAACATAAGCTAAAATAAGCGATTGACTGAGAAACGACGATACTTCAATGGCTTGTTATGTGCAGCGAGAGAGTGAGAGTAGAAGCTTACATAATAATGAATTTGTATATGTTTAGTGTTACTTATAAGTTTTTTGTGGTGGTGAAAGTCGGAAGCTCAAGTGGTCAGATCTGCCAATGTATATTTGCCTTTTAAAACCAACTTGTGAAGGTGCAAGTCCATTTTATCTGTTTAAAGATTTTCTGTTTGTCCTTTTATCTTCCCTTGTCAAGAAAGTTTGTCTGTCTTCATAGATTTGCTTATCCCTTTCCACAAATAATTTGGTCTAAAGGCCTTTTAATTCCCATTGCAAGATGAAATGAAAGAATTAACTTTGAATCACAACAACACATAACAATATCGTTCCCCAAAATAAAGTCTCTTTTTAACTCAATTATATAAACTTCCAATTACAAAAGTTCATTAAATAATTCCTACTACGACGTCTATATTTAAGTGTACCACCGCGTGAAAACCGCACACGAACGTGAACCAACATTTCACGTGAACCTTAAAGTCCGTACACGACCAAGACTGAAGTTGGCTGCGCATGAAACAAAAGGCACGTACGGATTCGTACCAATGTACAAAACAACCGTGTAAAATATATGATCGGACGGCCTTCGTCGCCCCCGCCAAACCTGAATGAATCTTCGGCGGCTTTCGGACAGCGCGGATCGCTTTGCCACGTGGCGACACATCATTGGACGCCGGGAAAGATGGGAGGAACGATGGCTCCCAAGTTGACAAGTTACAACCGAAAGGCCATGTTGTACAATGGCAGTACAAGAAGTACAATCGGCCACTGTACCTTCTTGTACTATACACTCTTTTGATTGGCCTAGGGTAGAGTAGTAGGTAGTTATGAGAAGGAGTTAAGGGACTTAGCGTATTTGAGGCGCCTCTCTCCAGGTGACCTTTTGTATTTATAGGCCATCTTTGGCCAGCCATAACTTACTGCTCATGGGAGCAAATTCAATGATTCTTGTTGCGTTTGACTCAAAGGAGTCTTATCCTCACTGTGATGAGGGTGGTCAGAATATTTGTTTGCTTGGGCGGCACTTATTAAGAGAGAAAGTGAAAGGGGCAATTATTATCCTAGAGGCTTTACATAGGCTGCTAATTTTGTGGGTTACTGGAGACCACAAAATTTCAGGTTATGGGCCCACCCTCTAGGGTGCCCATATTTAATGGATCTGAATTTCTTTATTGGGAAATGATGACGGAGGGAGAACTTTTCGAGAAGCACCTATGGGGCATAGTGTCTGGGCATATTCGATGTCCACCTCCACCTAGGTTTGGAGGAACACGTTTTTTTGGCGCCTCCACCACCACAGCCACCATCACGAACGATGACGAGGAAGGGGAGGAGATAATCATGGAAGGAGAAAAGGGAGGAGTTGCTTCTCAAGGGACTCCATTATCAAGGACGATACCGGCAGCAGCACCACCAGCAATGGTGACAAAGAGTCAGACCGAACGGTTAGAATATGAAAATTGGAACTATAAGGACAAGGTGGCTAAGCTACTAATTCTCAAAAGTGTAGTGAAGGGTATTGCCATTCCTTTTATGCATGTTAGATCTTCCTCTCAGATTTTGGGTATCTCTTGTAAACAAATATAAAAGTGGGTCATTGCAGCAGCAACAGCTGGCAAAAAATATGATTTCAGCTTATACTTACAAGGGAGGAAGTATGAATGATTATTTCAATGATTTAGGAGCATTATTTGGAGAACTAGAGAGTGCAGGTAATTCATCGTCTGGGAGACAAAGAGTAAATACACTGATAATGAAACTAATTGAAGAGTATGAGAATATCATTAATCGGTAGCAGGATCTAGGTGATAGCAATTGGATTTGGGATGATACAGTGGGGATGATTTTAGTGAAAGAGAGTACGATAGAACTTAGGAGAGGAAGTCCGAGTGTTCAAGCATTGGCTGCAGGATCTGATTGGCGGAAGCGTGGTGAGGAAAAGGGAAAGGATCCCTATCGAATCTTTGGAGGAAGAGGACAAGGAGGTGGCATATTTGATCGACAGGGGAGAAGAGCTCCTCGAGGTGGACTATGTCACTTCTGCAAGAAACCGGGACATTATATAGCAGAGTGTGTCAAGCTTGCAGATCTCCGACTGAAAGATGAACAAGGTTCCTCAAGAGATGGAGGAAAGAAAAAGGCTTTTCTAACTCAAGTTCATGACGAGGGACAAGATGAAGTAACGGAACCGGAAGAGGAGCTTGAGGAGCTTCTTTTTAAACCAAAAACCATTGAGAAACATACAGAAATTCTACGGAGACAAAAGTGTGCTTTCGGAGGTAAGAGGGATCCACCTGAGGATGGGTAGATCATAGACTTAGGGGCCTCGATGCATATGTGCAAGGAAAAGAGGTGGTTTACTAAATTAAGAAAGATTCCAACAGTTGAGATAGAGTATGGAGATGGTAGAGTAGAAACCACAAGTCTTGTTGGATCGGTTGATTTAAAAGTTCTAGCTGAAGGAAAGGCTTCAATTGTAACACTTTCAGATGTTCTTTACATTCCACAGCTTAGCAAGAATCTAGTCTCTACAGCTTTCCTAGATGAAAAAGATTTCGAAACAGGAACCAAGAAAGGAATCTTTACAACTAGCTTTGATAATGAGGTTTATTTCATAGCTGAAAAGGGTAGTCAAGGAATGTTCAAAATTGTACATTGCAATGAAAAGGGTGTTCTCTACGGCTAAGTTATAAAACCATTGTGTGAGTTAGATTACATAACAATTAGGAATCAATCAAGAGTCAATTAAGGAGGAATGAATTAAGAGAAGTGTAATGTTTAAGGATTGAGTTAATATGAGTTTATGTTATTGAGTATTTATTTTCTCTCTATCTTGGATAATGCGCTTTTGATGTGTTGTAATGTTTGATTTCATTTTAATATCGCTTTCGTATTGAGACATGTAAGTATTTGTGAGCGCATTCCGATTGACTCTTATTCCTATTAGTTCCACGCGCTAAAGTATTTTGTACGGTGCACGTCGGTTTGTGGACTGCTGCACTTTTCACCTCTTTTAACTAAGTGAATTTTCGGAGTAGATTTTCAGGATGTTTTTCTGTTGGTAGTAGAGAAGTATTTTAGGAGACGAGTGGAGTAGTTTTATTATCAAAAAAAGGTGGAGTTGAAGAATATGTAAAATTTCGGTAGAATATATTTTTTGTATCGTCGAGATCCATTCACATTTGAGATTCTGTTATTCCGGTGGCAGATTTTGAATGCTTCCGCTGGTTACACGTTAAATTAAAATGATTCTCTTTTTTTAACATTTGGTATTGGAGCAGGTATAAGCTCCCAATTGTGACAGTTGGCAGTCAGCATTAGAGGGTGTTGTTGCCATAGGAGGAAAGAAGAAAAAGCATAACATAAACGTTTTCAGACCATGCTACATCTAGTCGATCTAGCCGATATGCCGATTCAACCAATAACTTAACAAAAGCAGCTCCGCAGTTTGCAGTTCCACAGTTTGGAACTCCAGAACCGAGAACCAGAACCGAGAACCGAGTCACAAGGGCTTCAGTGCTGTCCAATTCGAGGAAGAAGAAGAAACTTTCCCCTCAGATTCCTGTCGTGCATGAGAGGCAAGCAAGCAAATATGCATCACAACCAGCAAAGTCATGCTCACAAACACATACAACAACGGAAATAAATATGAAAAGTAAATAAAATATATACACCATTAGAAGGAACAAAGGTGAAAATGACCCAAGAAAGAAGGGAAAGAATACTCCGCTAGAGTGAAGTGAACCCAATAAATCCCCAAAAATCGCGATACATCGCTCAAACCATATTTCGCATCCATAATTCGAAAATCGCATACCTGCGCACAAAATGAAACATATAAAACATGCGCACGAAATTATTATGTATGTAATTGTATGTGAACGCAAATCGCGTTCACATCATAAACAAATGAACCGACGAAAACTCGCACGTGCGAACGCAAAAATCAAACGTGCGTGCATCAAATCCCGCGTACATGCACAGAACCGCGCGTGCCTGGAAAATACTGTGCGTGCATGCAAAATACCGCGTGTGCGTGCAAAATACCGTGCGTGCATGCAAAATACCGCGCGTGCGTGCAAAATACCGCGCGTGCGTGAGAAATACTGCGCGCGCGTGAGAAATACCGTGCGTGCATGCAAAATACTGCGCGTGCGTGCATTATATCGTGCGCGCACGCCGAATATCGCGCGTGCGGGCATGATATCGTGCGCGCGGGCAACCGACACGATGCGGCATGACAGCTGTCATGCATGAGAGGCAAGCAAGCAAACATGCATCACAACCAGCAAAGTCATGCTCACAAACATATACAACAACGAAAATAAATATGAAAAGTCAATATAATATATACACCATTAGAAGGAACAAAGATGAAAATGACCCAAGAAAGAAGAGAAAGAATACTCCCCTAGAGTGAAGTGAACGCAATAATTCCCCCCCCTGCTCGTTAACCTGTGGAGGAGCTGGTCAACACAACTGAGGGCCTGGAACAGAGATGGAGGTAACAATGGTCAGCAGGGTTGAAAGATAATGGAGAAGAGAGGCACTCCATGTGGAACCCTTCATCACCTGCGGTACATGCATAAACACTCTGCAAACTCAACATCCCATTAGTATCGCTATCCACCACATTGAGAATGTGTGGAAAGACCTCAGTGTCGACGGTATGGATCCTTTCCGAGAAAAACGAGTTGCCATTGTCTTCCCGAAGTTTGATACTAGAAAATGCAGGGAGAGCGGAAGCCAAATGTGCCATAGTGGGCAACTGCTTGCGAGCAGAGACAAGAGGGAGGCAGATTTTGCGACCGGGAAAATTAGAGGGACAGAAGGTGAAGGTCTGATCATGCATATCTACTCCTCCACCGATTCGGAAGATGACATCCTGCCCCACTAAGCATTCGTAGTCGTTTGATTTGGTGACCAATGCTCGGACAAAAACCTCTACGGACTCACTCTCAGTTCCGTTGTGAAACCGAAAGACAAACGGGTCCTTGGTAATTCCAAGCACCGACTCCGTGGTACCGGCTGAAGTAAGAAGCCGAGTAGACGTGGCTTGGAGCTTGTGTGCTGTCAAAACAAGCTTGAGCGCAAATCCGGATCCAAGGATCACGGGTTTGGGTCCGGTGTCCATGAGAAGGAGAGAAGGAGAAACACCATTAACACAGAAGGACATTCTAGAATTGTCCAGGAAACTGATGTGAGGATCAAGGTCACGGCGCTCATCCGCGGTAACTGGCTGAATAACAGAAAGACTTCGGTTAAGTTGTAACGCCCTCAAAGCGGCAGCTGCAGCGAACTCGTCAACATGGTGAGAGGCTTTGGGAACCTCATTAGGAAAAGGAGAGGCCTTGGGGGCTTCATCAATCATGGCAGAAAGGATGTTTAGTCGTTCCTTGACTCGATGTGCATCATGTATGGTACTATCCAGAATGGTGAGAGTTTGAGCCACAATGGAGGACGTTGTGTCCGGTAGAGGAGAGAGAGATTCTTTCTCGAAAGAAAGTGGATTACGGGAATTCTGTAATTTACCGTCGCGATTATGATCAAGGGATCCCTTATCGAAAGTGGAAACCCGTTGTTGGACAGTGGAATCTCGGAGGATTCGACCAACCAACGATGGCGTGTGGACGATTGTCCTTGCCATCCCCGTGAATTGGGGTTTCATTTCGGCCATGAAGGCGGCAAATTGTTCCTTCATCATGGCGGCCATCATGACTTATATCTCGGCTTTTTCCCTCTCTCTGCGAGAAGTCTTAGGCGGAGTCGCCAATTTCTCTGTCTCGGTCGGAGGAGTGACCGGCTTGGCAGAACGGGCATGAATTCCATTGTTCTGAATGTGATTCTGATAGGAAAAATTAGGATCCTTAACATGGCAACGGTGAACATAATGTCCCTTTTGGTTGCAATGGGTGCATGTGGCCGACTTATCCGGGCACATGAGGGCATCATGCCCCGTGTTTCCACATCGGAAACACAATCGGTCCCCATAATTAAATGGCGGATTTCCCATGGCCGGCGTCTTTAGAGGCCTATTGTTGGGCCATGGGCTACTAGGTGGAGAAAGTGGGGAAGCAACTTCCGAACGATCATGAGCTTCCCACCAACATGATTGCATCTCTTATTCTACCGGATATTGAGCGGCTTGATCAAATGTAAATTTCAGACCGTAAGTCTGAGTTAGATGACTTTCTATAAAACGTTTCGATTGATCTGGAAACTGTCCAACAAATTATTGAACAGCTACCGCATCGGACATTAGGTCCGGTAAAACTTCTCGCAAAGTCTCCATGCGAGCACGTAAAGCAGGGGCGGTCTCTCCTAGTTTACGCGTAAAATTCATCAATTCTTTCACCTGATCGGGGTTTTGCATTTGATACTCGGCTTCTAAGAAATCGAACATTACAAATTTTGGATCTCGCAACGGAATTATCATCCTTGGTCGTGCTGGGACAGCAGCACGAGCGGAGCATATTGGCGAGGAATTTTTGGGACTCCGGGAATTAGGACAACAACTTGGGCATCTAAGACCTCGGGAAAAGCGACCTGGAATGGAATATCCGCTTGACCTATGACCTCGGGTGTACCCGCAAAACGAAGGGAAAATTATGTCATCGCGAGTATAACATTATACTTGCAGGAATATAATGTAAGGGCCGAACCTCTGAGGTACCGGCCAAGAAAAGATAATACCACACGAAGATCAAATCGATCTTGATAGCGAAATGCCAAATCACGCATTTTGGTATTATAGAGCATACGGAAATGGGATAATGACATGGTATCCTTCATCCCTGAAAAGCAAAATTGCATTTTCCCCAGGGCCCCCTCTGCAGAGGAAGCCATGTCGTCGAAGGAAGAATGCACTAGTTGTTCCAAATTTGGACCGACCGAAAACGGAAATGTGAGAGGATGGTAAAAGATTTCCTCTGAAAAGTCTACTTCGGTTCTACCTAGGTATGACCTAGAGGAAACTGAAGATAATGATGAGACTGTGGTCAATACAGACCAAACTGACAGAGATCTAGAAGTCGCAACCAAAATTGGTGCGTTCGTAGACTCGGAGAAACTAGAAAGATCTAACTGCGGTGGACGGAAAACTGTCCCGCCGCGGGTATATCCGAATTGTTAATGTAAGTTATCCCAATCCGTGGGCATAAACAAAGAGAAAACCCTCGATTATGACTGGAAAATTCATAACGAACTAACCGAGGTGCGTCAAGTGACAGGCCAATCCACACAAAATAAGTGAACACACGAAGTCTTTAGCAAGACCCGGTGGTCAGATCTAGCAAAAAGTCAGAATACCAAAATCTCTACCCTGCAAACAATGGGGCAAGGCCGAAGGGCCAGATCTATAAAAACAAACAGAGAAACTATCCAGACACCTTTCGGTGGAGATCTACTGCGGCACAGACAGAAAGTTGTCTAAACAGTGCCACCAACGACAAGATCTATGAAAGAAAATCCAATCTAGACAGTGACAGGGAAACTCAAGGCCACTCACGGCCAGATAGCATGCAAGGAAAACAAAGAAAATGCAAATGCTAAAAAAAAAAAGTTCGTAATAGAACCAATTTACACCGAACCCTTACACGAGTGTCCAAATTACAAAGAAACGCTCTTGCACCCGCAAGGCATCGTGATACTTACAAACACCTTTAATACTCTGGTGAGTACTAAAAGTGAACCGGACTTGGTCGAGGCAAGTCGGATTTTGCAGAGCTTCAGGAATCGAACCCGCTCCGATTCCGAATAAACGTGTCAAGAACCACCACTAAACACCCAGGCAATTAGAATCCTGCTAGGCTATGCGTATCAGCATTATGCCACGCTATTCCCAACTATAAAGCAATGATAATTGTATGTTATAATTCGTGCAAATCTAATATATATGAATATATATTTTTTCTTTGCTAAGTTTTATGAATGATTAAATTTGGCAAAGGATAAAGAAAGAGAATATCAAATCCACCACAAACCAAACATCAACTGGCCAGCAAAGGAAGTTGTTATAAAGGAAAGAAAGATAAGAAATATTGAGAAAAGTTCAAAATAAAACACAAAGTATGGTAAAATTGGGCAAAAAGGTTTCCCAAACCCTAATACCACGCTGCAAAAATCAAAAATCTGCGACCAAGGGATGGTAATATGCTGATCTAGGGTTAAGAGCTCCAAAAAATAAACCCTAAATTCGCCCAAACCCTAAATCTGCGGCCAAAACCCTAAATCTGCAGCCAAACCCCAATTCCGCAGATTAACCCTAAAAATCTGATACAGAATCAGACCTAAATCTGCAGACCAGAAATAGAGTGGAAGCAAGATAGAAGACAAGAATTGAAAGCAAGAAAGAAGAAAACAAAAAACCAAAACAAAATGTTTTTATTTTTTTTATAAAATAAAATTTATAAATTAAATTATTTTTATAATAAATTTTCCCAAATGAAATCAGAGAGAGAGAGAGAGAGAGAGAGAGAGAGGAGGTCGGGTCAGTTAGTGGTAAATAAGGCTTAAGGTTGAAGCAAGATATGAGTAAGGCAATAAGGTGAACGCACTCCAAAACTCAAGAACGGAAAATAATCCACTTACGATTTCTACATTCATGTCGTAATTCCACACTATTTTAGTATATCCACACTGTTTTAGAATTCCACATTAATTTAGTAAATTCACTCTTTAGGAACTCCACATTATTTTAGTAAATCCACATTATTTTAATGAATTTACAACATTTTCACACTATTTTAGTATATACCAGTGTTTTAAAATTCCACATTATTTTAGCAAATTCACACTATTTTCGTAAATCCACAGTATTTCCACACTATTTTAGTAAATCCACATTTAGAATTCCACATTATTGATAAATTCACACTATTTCAGTAACTTCACTATATATAGTAAATCCAGTGAGTCACCAAAATTTAGGTTGACACAAGTCCAAGTTTCCTGATAAATGTGAATGCCATTGTCCCTTGTTGAACTTTTTAAAATCTTTTAAATTGATTTGAACCTTCAAAAATTATTCAAAAAAACAATTAGCCATTTTAGACCTTGATAAACATTGAAAGCTTTAAAACAGAAAATAAAAAATCAGACAAAAAAATGAATTAAAGGAATACATTTAGAAAACCATTTCAAAGTACCCTGCATTGTACTTCAGCTGGAACCAGGTCTTTACGGTTCAGTTCAGTTCAGTTCAGTTCAGTTCAGTTCAGTTCAGTTCAGTTCAGCTCAGCTCAACTCAGTTCAGTTCAGATTAAAGGTTTCAGTTCAGTTGTTTCATTTCTGTTCAGTTTAGCTTGGTTAGCTCAGTTCACTTCAATTCAGTTCAGTTCACTTTAGTTCAGTTTCAGTTCCAGTTCATGTCACGTCAGCAAAATCTCAGTTAATTCATTCAGTTCACTTCAGTTAAATGGTTTTGATTTAGTTCACTTTGTTCAGTTACAGTTTTATGATTTTAGTTCAGTTCAGTAGAACGGATCCAGTTCAGTTCAGTTCAGTTCAGTTTACATGGAACTACCTGCTCGGAAGAAACCCTTTCTGCAAGACATGGCTGCCAATAAGACTAGAACACGTGGCAGCTGTGACTGCCATAGCAGAGGAGATAAAGAAGCTTGAAATGCTGCAAAAATATAATATACTTATAATATTAAAGTATTTTTCTGTACGAAGTGTTAGTGTTAAAAAAGGAAAAGAGAGATAAAAGTGAAAGAAGATATAGAGACAGTGAAGCTGCAGCAGATTGCCAGAGAAATTACAGAAAGTAAAATTAGGGTTGGACAGGATTAGGGTTTCAAAGCATAGGATTTCCTTGAAAATTGGAACAAAACTGGAAATTTCAGCAATACGTGGCAGATTCTCCCAAATACAGGAAATGGTTAGCCAATCAGCGCAAGGTAGAAAATCTAGTATATCCTTTTTAGATTTTTTAACGCCCTCTTACATATGGCCACCTGAAGTAACAGAAGATATGTTTGACAGCGTGTCGGAAGGTGAGTGGATGGACGAGGAAACTGCGAATCAGCGAAGAAATCAGCATATCAAATGTACTTTTTCTGTCCAGCGTAGGTTCTATGTGAATTGTAGCGAGAATCGTCCGTTAGGGTAACTTACAGGATGTGGAGCGTGAATCCGAACTACCAGCCTTTAGTGTACAGTACGTACTGTACCATACACGATTTGGTGCGTAAATAGAAAATACGATACCATAGCGTGCAGTACAGATTCAAAAAAATAGAGCGCAATCACATTTTTAGTGTTGTGTATCGGTAAAAATTTTATCGCGATAACACCGACACCTATAGTTATCGGTTATCGAACGGTCAGAGGCCCCGATATATCTGTACTTTCTGCTAGGAGTACTTTCTGTCCGGTAAACTGAACGGAAAATTTACGGTTTCTTACGGGAAATGTACGGACTTGACGAAAAAATATGTTGCACTTTGTAGTACTTTCTGGCCGGTTAACTGAACAGAAATCTTACGGGAACGTACGGCATTGTACCGACAAACTGATGATCATGGAACGGGAAAAGGACGGCGGACACAAAGTACAACGGATGCAAAAGAACATTATGCGCGCCGCCGGAATCGAACGGACGACTTTCAATGAGAAAATACGAGCGGACGGCCAGCGTGAGTGCCGACATCTCGGAATGGCTCTTTTGGCGGCTTATGCCAAAAAAGCCGACGGATTGACACATGGCAGGTTTCCAGTGGATCTTAAAGAAGAAAGGGACAAAGCTATAGGGTCGGATGTGAAAGGTACATCGTTTTAATTGGAGCGGTACTAAAGTCGTACATATTTTATGCCGGCTACTGTACTTTCGGCTTGTACAAATGATCTGATTGGTAGGCACCTCAGTAGATAGGGGTTGTGAATAGGGCGCGTCGGGGGAATAACACGTACAGTTGAGTGAACTGGCCGTACATTTATCTGTACGGTCCGTACATATATCACCAATAGTTATTGATATCGGTGTTATCGACGATAATAACCGATAAATATCGGTTATTTATCGGCGATAACACCGATAACGATATATCGTACCAATATATCGATTATCGGCTACCCAAAAAAAGGGCCATATCGGTTATCGGCAAATCCTTACCGATACACAACACTACAAATTTTACAGTCCGCAAGTGTACCACACAGTCACACACCATGTGAAGCGCGAATCAAAATTAAGGTCCGTGAGTGTACCGTATGAAAATTTGGAGGGTGAATCGGAATAAGGACGCGCAACAGTACAGTACGCGTGTATCGCTATTAGGGTAAATAATTTGTTCGCCACTTAAAACATCTTTTCTCCGTACACACTTGTCCGATTTCACATGGAGACCGCCAATAGGAAGGTGAGAAGCTTATTTTTAAATTGCAACCGTCAGATCCATAACCTTGACACGTGTGTACGGAGAAAAGATGTTTTAACCGACAAAAAATACATTAACCCTAATAGCGATACACGGTGTATTGCACTGTAGCGCCCACATGTGGAGCGTGAATTCAGTTTACGGTCCGTTAGAGTACCGTACACAATGTGGAGCGTAAATCAAAATTATGGTTCTCCAGTATACCGTAAAAGATGTGGAAGATGAATCGAAATTACTGTACCGCCCGTTAGTGTACACCGTGTATCGCTAATAGTGTGAACACTATTAGCGATACACGGTGTATTGTACTCCATTGGGAGCGTGAATCAAAATTAGAAAATTACGGTCCGTTAATGTACTGTAAACCATGTGGAGAATAAATCGAAATTACGGAGTGTCAATTCGTCGTACACCATTCAACACTCGGCCTAGTTCAATTCAAACCGAACCGAACCGAACTACACCCTGAATTACAGACTAAGGCCTGTTCTCCATTAGGCGGTCCCAGTAAACATGCGGATACGTCAATTTCTAGTGTTTACTGGCACGGCATTCCATTATGTCGTGCCAGTAGACATCGTTCCTCAATTATGATTGGCGCCACCTAGGTTAATATTCAGATTCTTAAAATCTAGAAATATTCTTCAAGCTGAAAATCTGTACATAATATTTGTACGGGCAGAGGAATTTAATGATTCGTACGAAAATTTTGCGACCGGATATTAATTTTGAAATTGAAAATCAAAATTTTGAAACGGAATTTCAAAAAGGCGCCGCAAACTTTTAAGGTCAGCGGATGTCAGAAGAAGAGCGTGCGAAGATATTTTGGTCGACCTTCATACACTGTGGCGGAAGGCACATGGCGTTTACGTCGCGTTCGATTCTCTTACTTGTTCGTGGTGGTTTTTTTTTCAACTTTTCACGTGTACCAATGGTACGGGACCAGTTTGAAGAAACTCTCCTCGCCGAGGAGAGTCTCTTCAAACTGGACGATGTACGTTATTGTTTTGAGAATCTAAAAAAGTGAAAAATCCAACGGTCGATACTTACGCCTATAAAATTGGAGCCATCCAGTAGACATGTTTCGTCATGTTTCGTCTGACAAAAAAAAATGGTACGAATCTGTAGGAAATCGTACGGATTCCAGTAAACAACCCCATTTTTCCTCTTATGGAAGTTCACCCTAAAGGAAGCACATCTCCCAAAAGCGATTTTTACAACTGATTTAGAATCTGAAAAAGTGAAAAATCCAACGGTCGATACTTACGCTTATAAAATTGGAGTCATCCAGAAGACATGTTTCGTCATGTTTCGTCTTACAATAAAAAAATGGTAAGAATCTGTAGGAAATCGTACGGATTCCGGTAAACAACCCCACTTTTCCTCTAATGGAAGTTCACCCTAAGGGAAGCACATCTCCAAAAAGCGATTTTTACAACAGATTTCCATTACGAACATATTAGTAATTGAATCTATTTCGCAGTCGGGCAACAAGTTAAAGGTTGCTTGATAAGTAGGGGAGTTGATTAGGGGAGTTGATTAGGGGAGTTGATTAGGAAGCTTTCGCATGAGGAGAGAAAATGTGATTCTGAGAAGTTTAGCTTTTGGACAAGAATGCTAAGCCGAGAGGTAGCCACTAGGCTCTTTGGTCTTTATCACATTCTCTAAAGGAGTTATCTCGTTATGACAGCAAAGCAAGAAATATTCCAACCGGAACAAGGGAAAATCCAAATCCGATCAAAAATACACTCCTTCCAAGCCAACCGAAATACAAACAAGACACACACACACAACCAAACCGTCACGCTGCCCGAGGAAGGCACAGCAAGGTCCAAATGTGCTCCCCCACGATCTCCAATTCCACACTTCCACCAAAAGACCAAGTTTGGAGGGAAACCTTCCGGACGTGGCCTTAGGCCGTGTGGATTAAAAACGTGGGAAAAAATAAAAGGGGAAATATTCTTAACCTATCTAGCCTCTACAGCTAGCTAGCAAGGAGAAGAAAGACACGTGGGCAATCGGTGAGAGAGAGAGCAAGAGAAAAACTCCGTTGCCAAAAGAAAACTCTTGTCCAAAAGCTAAATTCTCTAAGTCAGAGAATTAGGCTTAGTATGAGCTACGATAAGCCTAAGCAAAATTAGCCTACGTCTAGTCTACTTCACATGCATCAAACTACTTAAAATGTTGGCCAATAGGCGGCCAACATCGTCTGCCGTACGCCTGACAAAATCCACCATCCGAGGGTAAAAACCCTCCTTAACTACATGTATGCGCGAACCTACATGGGTTCGCGACTTAAATAAATATAAGTATCGAAGCGTCGCCTGGAAATCGCGATACGCCTCCAAACGATACTTCACGTCGATACTCCAAAAATCACGAGCATACGCACAAAACGAAACATACCGCACGAAACGAACAATATCGCGCGAAATATCCCCGGAAATCGCGATGCGTCACTCAAACGATATTTCGCGTCCATAATTTGAAAATCGCATACCTGTGCACGAAATGAAACATATCGCACGGAATTAGTACTATTTAAATAAAACATATAGAACGTGTGCACGAAATTAGTAGTTATGTAATTGTATGTGGAACGCAAATCGCGTTCACATCATAAACAAATGAACCGACGAAAACTCGCACGTGCGAACGCAAATTATGCACGCGTGTAACATTTATAGCGGATTGAAATTGTTTATAAATGGGTATTTAGGTGTTATGATTATAGAGTACTAAAATTGGTAGACGTCCGCGAAAGATTCACGCTATTTGGAGTTATATTTTAAAAGTTATAGCGATGGGTGTATTTAGGTGACAGCGTGGGGTCTAAATAATAAGTGGGTATTATTGAAACGGGTTAAGGGTCAAATTAGTACCGAAATTACGCGCGTACGGCTCATAAAGTTCTAATGAAACATTTAGTATGCACGGTGCTTCGTTTCGTACAAATTTTAGTACGAAACGTCACTTTCACTTAAGGGAATTTCGTTGGAAGTTTCGCGTGCGAAATTTGTTACGCACGATCGTGCGAAGTCGCGTTTTGTTTGTCTCGCAATTTTGCACGTAAATGTTACGTAGTGAAACGTAACGTTTGATTGGTTAGTAAAGTGCTAAGTATTTCGTAAGAGATTTCGCAAGTTTTTGCATTGGTCAGTCTGAGTCTTTGCTGATCAATGATTGGCCCAAGTAAAAGTATGTTAAAACGGAGCGTTGACTCTGGCCTAGCGAGTCCAGGGTGATGATGGATAAATAGTGAAGTGTAAGAGGAGAGTAGACATCTTTTTCCTTTGGGAAAAGTTTGTGGAAATTCCGGCTGATCTTGGTCCTGAGCGATTAATACCAAATTGGAGAAAAGGCATTTTGCATTGAAATCTCTTACTAACTAAATAGTGTTTTAGTAGTTAAGAGATAGAATTATTAAGAGTGGAGAGTAGTGGAAAACACTTTAATAAGAAGGGTTGAGCCACGAGGGCAAGAGACCAAGCTATTGTTATGTGGACAAAAGCTTCTTCTAATTTAAAGTTTATCCATATGTGAGTGTTGCCTAATGTGGATGTGTATTTTCCAATGTGTGGAATGTGTGGTTGGGATTATTTGTAGTAATGGGATTTTTCTGAGAGTAGGAGATCCTGTTACAACGCGTGCCGAAATTGTGCGTGCATGCATAAAACCGCGCGTGCATGCATGAAACCGCGCGCGCGTGCCTTAAACTGCGCGAGCATACAAAATACTGCGCGTGCATGAAAAATACCGCGCGTGCGTGCAGAATAACACGCGTATGTAAGAAAAACCGAACGTGCGTGGGAAATACCGCGCATGCGTGGGAAATACCGTGAGAGCGTGCAAAATACCGTGCGTGCGTGCAAAATACCGCGCGTGCGTGCAAAATACCGCGCGGGCGTGAGAAATACCGCGCGTGCATGCAAAATACTGCACGTGCGTGCATTATATCGTTCGCGCACGCCGAATATCGCGCGTGCGGGCATTGAAACTCTGAGACCTCCATAAGTCCTCAGAGTAGACAGCTTCCAAGAAGCCTCTAGGATAATCCTGACCCCTTTGTGTTCCAGCAAAAATAACTGCCACCCTGGCAGACAAAAACCCTGACCACCTGCACCCCTGTGAAGGCAAGACTCCCCTGAGTCAGTATCAAAAAGAATCTCTGAATTTGCTCCCCTAAGCAGTAAGTTATGGAGGGTCAAAGTTGACCTTTTGTACAGAAGCTCTCTGGGAGAGAGGGTCCTATCTTCTAATTTTTCTAAGTCCTATCTCTCTCACAGACTATCTACTGATGTACGGAACCAATCATAATTGAGTTCCGTACGCAAAAGTACAGCCGCCGGTGTACTTTCAGTACGGACATTGTACGACATGGCCAAAATGTCGACACATGTCAAATCCGGATTCGGTGCCATAATCTCCGGAGATTCTACAATCCAACGGAATTTCGCCACGCGTCATCCGATGTGGCGATGGCCACAAACCGCCGAAATCTTCCTCCGCGATCTCGGCGCTAATTCCGGCCGTCCGATTAAATTCAGATTTAATCGTAGCCGTAATAAATACATGCGCGGTATTTATTTCACTTCCGAAACAAATGCGCGGTATTGATTCGTAATCCGTACCGTCATCCGTACCGGATCTATGTATCCCGTAATCCGTAACAGTTAAATGAATTTATCGTACGTATACATCTTTAAATTATTATCAAACTATATAGTACCTAACACTAATCCTAGACTTAACGGCTAAGGCGTCCGGCTACTTCCTGTCTGCCGGCCGGCAGGTACAGTGATCAAATCCTGCCGCCGGCACATATCTTTAAGATAAATAAATAAACCCTAAAATAAAATTCCCGTAAACCTTAGGATAGCCAAGGTAGCCATGGCTCTAGCTTCCTCTCCAATGTCTCAGTGACTGCGACAAGTTTGAGAGTTGGAGAGAGAAGTTAAAGGTAGACTGCCTCGGCTTCTTTCTATTTCTTTTTAGACCTAGAAAATACTAATAAATCCATTAGTTTCTACACTCCCCTTATTTTCTAGTCAATCTTTAATTTCAGACCACACTTCTCCCTGCAAAAAATTAGCTTAGGGGAAGGCACAGGTTTGGTCATCATATCTGCTACCATCTCACTATCTGGTCTGTACTCTAAACTGATTATTTTGTTTTCTACTTTCTCTCTAACAAAGCTGAGTCTGATGTCCATGTGTTTGGCTTTAAAATGGTGTTTAGGATTGGCAGAAATAGCGATTGCTGCCTGATTATCACAAAATATTTTCTGCACACCACTCTTAAGTTGACCAAGCTCACCAAGCAAAGACTTGACCCACATCAATTCTTTTACAGCAGAGCAAGAGGCCATATACTCAGCCTCCATGGTGGACTGAGCAATAACCTTTTGCTGTTTGCTACTCCAACAGCAAGCCCCATCACCCACATATAATACATATCCATAAGTACATCTCTTCATCGGAGCATCACCATAACTGGCATCACTCCAAGTAGTGATGTCAGTATTCTCCCCACCCAAATGCAACCATAGATCTCTAGTTCCTACCAAATATCTAAGGACTCTCTTAGCTGCCTCCCAATCCTTCTTAGTGGGAGCATTTAGACTTCTACTCAGCACTCCCACAGCTGCAGCTAAATCCGGCCGGGTACAATTCATAAAGTAGATTAGACTTCGCACTACTTGCCTGTAAGGAATAGTCTGCATGAACTTCTGTTCATCAGGAGATAATTCCTCGTCTAAGACTATGACTCCTTCTTCCTCACTCCCCTCACTTCCCTTCTTCAACTCTATTAGAGTTGTACAACTATTAGCTTTATCCATTTGAAGTTTTTCAAGCATGTTCCCTATTGCTTCCTTTTAAGTCAGTCTTATAATTTTCCTTTTTCGGTCTCTCTCTACTTGAATTCCCAAAATATATCTTGCTTCTCCCATATCCTTCATTTCAAATCTCCCCTTAAGATCGGTTTTTAAGTTTGTTAATTTTTTCCATTGATTTACTTAAAACAAGCAAATCATCAACATAAATTGCAATAGATATAAAACCTTCCTCATCTTCGAAAACATAGATTAAGTGATCTGAGCTGATATGAATATATCCCAAACCGGTAAGAAACTCATCAAGCTTCTTATTCCATTTTCGAGGTGCCTGTTTCAAACCATAAAGAGATTTAATCAGCCGGCATACCTTACTCTCCTCTCCTTCCTCCACAAAACCTTGGGGTTGTCGCATGAAGATCTCTTCCAATTCTCCATGCAAAAAGGTTGTCTTGATGTCCATCTGATGCACTTCCATGTCTTCCGCCGCTCCTAAACTGAGAAGTATGCGGATGGAGGGAAATCTGACCACCGGGGCAAAGGTTTCCTCGTAGTCAATTCCTTCCTTTTGTGTAAATCCTTTTGCCACTAATCTGGCCTTGTAGCGTTCGATTGTGTTATCTGGGTTCAGTTTTAATTTGAAAACCCACTTACAACCGATTGGTTTTCGGTTAGGTGGACAGTCCACCAGCTCCCAAGTATCGGCTGCCATGATTGAAGCCATCTCCTCATTATGGCTGTCTCCACCGGTTTCTTTCTGGACAAGTCATCGCCTCTCTATAAGATTGAGGTTCATCTTGATGAGATAGTTTAGTTACCTTGTTATTAACCTGTTTTTCTTGCAGTCTTTTGCTACTTCTCCTCCCCCCCTCAAAATCTGATGCCGGAATAGATGGTTCTCGTGGATTCTTTCGAACAAACTCGGCTTCTCCCCTATCCCTTGATTCCGAATCAATTTCCACCACGTCTTCCGCTTCGAGTAGAGTTGTCACTGGAGTTTCCACAGCCGGGTCCTTTTCGGTCTGATTTGTTCCTGCAAGAATGTCATCTTCTCTAAAACCTGGATAGTTAGGAAGCTCAAAGTCATCGGAATTTTCTGACTCAAATCTGATTTTTACTGACTTTGTATATTTGAAGGGATCCACAGACTTTCCTTCATCCATAACTACTAGATGCTTTACTAAGATTATATCTTCCCTTTTTAAATCATAAACTCTATATCCTTTAACATCTTCATCATATCCTAATAAGTATCCCGGTTTTCCTTTAGGATCTAGCTTCCAATTGGACCGATCAGTATCTAGACTGAATACTTGACTGCCGAAAACCTTTAAGTGAGATATGTCTGGTTTCCGGCCTGTCCATCTCTCATAAGGTGTTTGATCTTTTATAGCTGAAGTAAGAACTCTATTCTTGAGGTAATTAGCACAGTTCATTGCTTCTGCCCAAAACCTTTTTCCTATCTTTTTATCTGACAACATACTTCTAGCACTATCACTTAGTGTTCTATTTAACCTTACAGCTACCCCATTCTGTTCAGGATTTTCTGGAACTGTCTTTTGGTGTTGAACCCCATC
This sequence comes from Zygnema cylindricum, assembly GCA_037447655.1. Taxonomy (NCBI): domain Eukaryota; kingdom Viridiplantae; phylum Streptophyta; class Zygnematophyceae; order Zygnematales; family Zygnemataceae; genus Zygnema; species Zygnema cylindricum. Next base: position 45,200 of record JBBHKE010002708.1, on the reverse strand, counting down.
TTCCCTCAGAAAATCCTCAAACTGGTTAGAAGTATACTCTCCACCATTGTCACTCCTTCCTCTCTTGATTGGAGTTTCATGGAGTTTTTCGCTCCATGCTTTATATTGTCTAAAACAATCCTCAGCTTCGGACTTGTTTTTCAAAAAATATACCCGGGAATACCGTGACCAATCATCAGTTATAGTCATCATAAATCTCTTCCCCCCCGGTGAGGGCACTCTAGCCGGTCCCCAAATATCTGTGTGTACTAGATCTAGAACTTTTTCTCCCTTATAGGTGGTTGTTTTAGGAAAGGGTAATCTGTGTGCTTTACCTTGAGCACATCCACTACAATCACTTATATCATCACTCTCACTGAACTGAATCCCTTCCACCACTCCCATCTTTTTCATCTCTCTTAACTTATCTAGATTCACATGCCCAAGCCTCTTATGCCACATCATAATATCATGAACACCAGCATAGTAAAGTTTCTTCTTTTCATTACTTAAGATCAGCCTAAACATCCCATGGCTACCTTTCTCAGCAATGAAATAGACATCATCCTCAAAACTAGCAGTAAAGACTCCTTCCCTAGTGCTAGTAAAAAAACCCTTATCATCTAATACTGATGTTGAGATAAGATTTTTGTTCAGCTCCGGAATAAACAATACATCGGAGAATGTTAATATGGATGTCTTTCCTTCTACTAACACTTTTAGATCTACCGATCCTACAAGAGTAGTGGTGACTATCCTCCCATCCCCGTACTCTATCTCTACGGTGGGAATCTTTCTTATCTTAGTGAACAGGTGTCTATCCTTACACATGTGCATGGAGGCACCTGAATCTACAATCCAGCCTGCTTCACTTTTCAATCCACCGTAAACACATTTCTGCCTTCGTGGAATTTTGACCTCGTTTTTCGCCTCCAACTCCTCATCCAAAAGGCGCTCATCGTCCTCGTCCTCGGATTCCGCCTCAAGTACCTGTGTGACAAGGGCCTTTTTCTTTCCTCTCGGGGTACCACCGGTCTGCCCTTTTTTTTTACCGAAGCTCGGTTAGCTTAGTGCACTCTGCCATATAGTGCCTTGGTTTCTTACAAAAATGACATAAACCTTTGGGAGCCCTTTGTTCGAACTCGTCGGCCTGTTTTTTCTGCTCCCTACCCCCATAGTTTCTGACCGGTTTTCGGGAATCTCTGTTCCTCTAATCAGTTGCTATTGCCAAGGCTTGGCCACTCTTTCCTCCCCTTCGGATCTCAATTGTATTCTCTTGAACGAGAATCATCCCTACCACTGAGTTCCATATCCACCTTGAGTCAGGCAAGTCCTGCACACGGTAAACTATGTTCACGAACTCATCAGGTAACTTCATCAGTAAACAGTTAACCTTTTCTTTTTCACTAAAATCTTTTCCCGCACTCTCTAGCTCCATGAAGAGTGTAGCAAGCTCATTGCAAAAATCCAACATATTTCCCCCTTTGTATACATACTCCTTAACTTTCTGATCAGCCAACTGTTGTTGCTGAATCGTACCACTTCGGTACATCTCTATGAGAGCCATCCAAAGATCGGATGCCCTTTCTACCTGCAAATGAGGACATGCAAGTCCTTGAGTGAGATGGCGTAGGATGAAGTGTTTTGCCGCCATATTGTTAAAGTCCCAGGTTTTAGTATCATTCTCCTCATTCCTCGGAATAGGTGACATAAATGTCGAACCAGTTGCTATTGGTGTGATCGTCTCCTTCTCCTTTCCTTTGTCCACCACCTCTCATTTTTTTGTTTCCTACGTTGAAGGTGGATCCTCTTTCCTGGTGAATCTGGTTCCTCGAAACACTAAAGGAATTCGAAGACTTGATGGACGCCCCAACCGTCCACTCACTATCCCACAAATCCTTTTTTCGCATAGAGCTCCTATCATCATACTTTCCCAGTATATGAAGCTAGTTCCATTAAAGATTGGTACCCTAAAGGGTGGGCCCATAACCTGAAACTCTGAGACCTCCATAAGTCCTCAAAGTAGACAACTTCCAAGAAGCCTGTAGGATAATCTTGACCCCTTTGTGTTTCAGCAAAGATAACTGCCACCCTGGCAGACATAAACACTGACCACCTGCACCCTTTGAAGGCAAGACTCCTCGAGTCAGTAGCAAAAAGAATCTCTGAATTTGCTCCCCTGAGCAGTAAGTTATGGAGGGTCAAAGTTGACCTTTTGTACAGAAGCTCTCTGGGAGAGAAGGTCCTATCTTCTAATTTTTCTAAGTCCTATCTCTCTCACAGACTCTATCTACTGATGTACGGAACCAATCATAATTGAGTTCCGTACGCAAAAGTACAGCCGCCGGTGTACTTTCAGTACGGACATTGTACGACATGGCCAAAATGTCGACACATGTCAAATCCGGATTCGGTGCCATAATCTCCGGAGATTCTACAATCCAACGGAATTTCGCCACGCGTCATCCGATGTGGCGATGGCCACAAACCGCCGAAATCTTCCTCCGCGATCTCGGCGCTAATTCCGGCCGTCCGATTAAATTCAGATTTAATCGTAGCCGTAATAAATACATGCGCGGTATTTATTTCACTTCCGAAACAAATGCGCGGTATTGATTCGTAATCCGTACCGTCATCCGTACCGGATCTATGTATCCCGTAATCCGTAACAGTTAAATGAATTTATCGTACGTATACATCTTTAAATTATTATCAAACTATATAGTACCTAACACTAATCCTAGACTTAACGGCTAAGGCGTCCGGCTACTTCCTGTCTGCCGGCCGGCAGGTACAGTGATCAAATCCTGCCGCCGGCACATATCTTTTAGATAAATAAATAAACCCTAAAATAAAATTCCCGTAAACCTTAGGATAGCCAAGGTAGCCATGGCTCTAGCTTCCTCTCCAATGTCTCAGTGACTGCGACAAGTTTGAGAGTTGGAGAGAGAAGTTAAAGGTAGACTGCCTCGGCTTCTTTCTATTTCTTTTTAGACCTAGAAAATACTAATAAATCCATTAGTTTCTACACTCCCCTTATTTTCTAGTCAATCTTTAATTTCAGACCACACTTCTCCCTGCAAAAAATTAGCTTAGGGGAAGGCACAGGTTTGGTCATCATATCTGCTACCATCTCACTATCTGGTCTGTACTCTAAACTGATTATTTTGTTTTCTACTTTCTCTCTAACAAAGCTGAGTCTGATGTCCATGTGTTTGGCTTTAAAATGGTGTTTAGGATTGGCAGAAATAGCGATTGCTGCCTGATTATCATAAAAACTTTTCTGCACACCACTCTTAAGGTGACCAAGCTCATCAATCAAAGACTTGACCCACATCAATTATTTTACAGCCGAGCAAGAGGCCATATACTCAGCCTCCATGGTGGATTGAGCAATAACTCTTTGCTGTTTGCTACTCCAACAGCAAGCCCCATCACCCACATATAATACATATCCAGAAGTGCATCTCCTCATCGGAGCATCACCATAACTGGCATCACTCCAAGTAGTGATGTCTGTATTCTCCCCACCCAAATGCAACCATATATCCCTAGTTCCTATCAAATATCTAAGGACTCTCTTAGCTGCCTCCCAATCCTTCTTAGTGGGAGCATTTAGACTTCTACTCAGCACTCCTACTGCTGCAGCTAAATCCGGCCGGGTACAATTCATAAAATAGATTAGATTTCCCACTACTTGCCTGTAAAGAATAGTCTGCATGAACTTCTATTCTTCAGGAAATAATTCCTCGTCTAAGACTATGACTCCTTCTTCCTCACTTCCCTTCTTAAACTCCATTGGAGTTGTACAACTATTAGCTTTATCCAATTGAAATTTTTCAAGCATGTTCCCTATTGCTTCCTTTTGAGTGAGTCTTATAATTTTCCTTTTTCGGTCTCTCTCTACTTGAATTCCCAAAATATATTTTGCTTCTCCCATATCTTTCATTTCAAATCTCCGTTTAAGATCGGTTTTCAATTAATTAATTTTTTCTATTGATTTACTTAAAACAAGCAAATCATCAACATAAATTGCAATAAATAAAAAACCTTCCTCATCTTCGAAAATATAGATTGAGTGATCTGAGCTGATTCGAATATATCCCAGACCGGTAAGAAACACATCAAGCTTGTTATTCCATCGTCGAGGCGCCTGTTTCAAACCATAAAGAGTTTTAATCAGCCTGCATACCTTACTCTCCTCTCCTTCCTCCACAAATCATTCGGGTTGTCGCATGAAGATCTCCTCTTCCAATTCTCCATGCAAAAAGGCTTTCTTGATGTCCATCTGATGCACTTCCATGTCTTCCGCTGCTGCTAAACTGAGAAGTATGCGGACGGAGGGAATCTGACCACCGGGGCAAAGGTTTCCTCGTAGTCAATTCCTTCCTTTTGTGTAAATCCCTTTGCCACTAATCTGGCCTTCTAGCGTTCGATTGTGTAATCTGGGTTCAGTTTTAATTTGAAGACCCACTTACAACCAATTGGTTTTCGGTTAGGTGGACAGTCCACCAGCTCCCAAGTATCGGCTGCCATGATTGAAGCCATCTCCTCATTGATGGCTGTCTTCCACCGGTTTCTTTCTGGACAAGTCATCGCCTCTCTATAAGATTGAGGTTCATCTTGATGAGATAGTTTAGTTACCTTGTTATTAACCTGTTTTTCTTGCAGTCTTTTGCTACTTCTCCTCCCCCCCTCAAAATCTGATGCCGGAATAGATGGTTCTCGTGGATTCTTTCGAACAAACTCGGCTTCTCCCCTATCCCTTGATTCCGAATCAATTTCCACCACGTCTTCCGCTTCGAGTAGAGTTGTCACTGGAGTTTCCACAGCCGGGTCCTTTTCGGTCTGATTTGTTCCTGCAAGAATGTCATCTTCTCTAAAACCTGGATAGTTAGGAAGCTCAAAGTCATCGGAATTTTCTGACTCAAATCTGATTTTTACTGACTTTGTATATTTGAAGGGATCCACAGACTTTCCTTCATCCATAACTACTAGATGCTTTACTAAGATTATATCTTCCCTTTTTAAATCATAAACTCTATATCCTTTAACATCTTCATCATATCCTAATAAGTATCCCGGTTTTCCTTTAGGATCTAGCTTCCAATTGGACCGATCAGTATCTAGACTGAACACTTGACTGCCGAAAACCTTTAAGTGAGATATGTCTGGTTTCCGGCCTGTCCATCTCTCATAAGGTGTTTGATCTTTTATAGCTGAAGTAAGAACTTCATTTTTGAGGTAATTAGCACAGTTCATTGCTTCTACCCAAAACCTTTTTCCTATCTTTTTATCCGACAACATAGTTCTAGCACTATCACTTAGTATTCTATTTAACCTTTCAGCTACCCCATTCTGTTCCGGATTTTATGGAACTGTCTTTTGGTGTTGGACCCCATCTTCCCTCAGAAAATCCTCAAACATGTTAGAAGTATACTCTCCACCATTGTCACTCCTTACTCTCTTGATTGGATTTTCATGGAGTTTTTCGCTCCATGCTTTATATTGACTAAAACATTCCTGAGCTTCTGACTTGTTTTTCAAAAAATACACCCGGGAATACCGAGACCAATCATCAGTTATAGTCATCATAAATCTCTTCCTCCCCGGTGAGGGCACTCTAGCCGGTCCCCAAACATATGTGTGTACTAGATCTAGATTTTTTTCTCCCTTATAGGTGGCTGTTTTAGAAAAGGGTAATCTGTGTGATTTACCTTGAGCACATCCACTACAATCACTAATATCATCATTCTCACTGAACTGAATCCCTTCCACCACTCCCATCTTTTTCATCTCTCTTAACTTATCTAGATTCACATGCCCAAGCCTCTTATGCCACATCATAATATCATGAACACCAGTATAATAAAATTTCTTCTTTTCATTACTTAAGATCAGCCTAAACATCCCATGTCTACCTTTCTCAGCAATGAAATAGACATCCTCCTCAAAACTAGCAGTAAAGACTCCTTCCCTAATGCTAGTGAAAAAACCCTTATCATCTTATAGAGATGTAGAGATAAGATTTTTGTTCAGCTCTGGAATAAACAATACATCGGAGAATGTTAATATGGATGTCTTTCATTCTACTAACACTTTCAAATCTACTGATCCCACAAGAGTAGTGGTGACTATCCTCCCATCTCCGTACTCTATCCCTACGTTGGTAATCTTTTTTATCTTAGTGAACAGGTGTCTATCCTTACACATGTGTATGGAGGCACCTGAATCTACAATCTAGCGTGCTTCACCTTTCAATCCACCGTAAGCACATTTCTGCATTCGTGGAATTTCGACCTCATTTTTCGCCTCCAACTCCTCAATCAAAAGGAGCTCATCGTCCTCGTCCTCGGATTCCGCCTCAAGTACCTCTGTGACAAGGGCCTTTTTCTTTCCTCTCAGGGTACCACCGATCTGCCCCTCCTTTAACCGAAGCTCGGTTAGCTTAGTGCACTCTGCCATATAGTGCCCCGGTTTCTTACAAAAATGACATAAACCTTTGGGAGCCCTAGGTTCGAACGCGTCGGCCTGTTTTTTCTGCTCCCTACCCCAATAGTTTTCGACCGGTTTTCAGGAATCCTTGTTCCTCCAATCAGTCGCTATTGCCAAGGCTTGGCCACTCTTTCCTCCCCTTCGGATCTCAATTATATTCTCTCAAACGAGAATCATCCTTACCACTGAGTTCCATATCCACCTTGAGTCCGGCAAGTCTTGCACACGGTTGACTATGTCTCGAACTCATTAGGTAACTTCATCAGTAAACAGTTAACCTTTTCTTTTTCACTAAAATCTTTTCCCGCACTGTGTAGCTCCATGAAGAGTGTAGCAAGCTCATTGCAAAAATCCAACATATTTCCCCTTTGTATACATACTCCTTAACTTTCTGATCAGCCAACTGTTGTTGCTGAATCGTACCACTTCGCTACATCTCTATGAGAGCCATCCAAAGATCGGATGCTCTTTCTACCTGCAAATGAGGACATGCAAGTCCTTGAGTGAGATGGCGTAGGATGAAGTGCTTTGCCGCCATATTGTTGAAGTCCCAGGTTTCAGTATCATTCTCCTCATTCCTCGGAATAGGTGACATGAATGTGGAACCAGTTGCTATTGGTGTGGTCGTCTCCTTCTCCTTTCCTTTGTCCACCACCTCTCCTTCCTTTGTTTCCTCCGTTGAAGGTGGGTCCTCTTTCCTGGTGAATCTGGTTCCTCCAGACCCTGGAGGAATTCCAAGACTTGATATACGCCCCAACCGTCCACTCACTATCCCCCAAAACCTTTTTTCGCATAGAGCTCCTATCATCATACTTTCCCAGTATATGAAGCCAGTTCCATTAAAGATTGGTACCCTAGAGGGTGGGCCCATAACCTGAAACTCTGAGACCTCCATAAGTCCTCAGAGTAGACAGCTTCCAAGAAGCCTCTAGGATAATCCTGACCCCTTTGTGTTCCAGCAAAAATAACTGCCACCCTGGCAGACAAAAACCCTGACCACCTGCACCCTTGTGAAGGCAAGACTCCTCGAGTCAGTAGCAAAAAGAATCTCTGAATTTGCTCCCCTGAGCAGTAAGTTATGGAGGGTCAAAGTTGACCTTTTGTACAGAAGCTCTCTGGGAGAGAGGGTCCTATCTTCTAATTTTTCTAAGTCCTATCTCTCTCACAGACTCTATCTACTGATGTACGGAACCAATCATAATTGAGTTCCGTACGCAAAAGTACAGCCGCCGGTGTACTTTCAGTACGGACATTGTACGACATGGCCAAAATGTCGACACATGTCAAATCCGGATTCGGTGCCATAATCTCCGGAGATTCTACAATCCAACGGAATTTCGCCACGCGTCATCCGATGTGGCGATGGCCACAAACCGCCGAAATCTTCCTCCGCGATCTCGGCGCTAATTCCGGCCGTCCGATTAAATTCAGATTTAATCGTAGCCGTAATAAATACATGCGCGGTATTTATTTCACTTCCGAAACAAATGCGCGGTATTGATTCGTAATCCGTACCGTCATCCGTACCGGATCTATGTATCCCGTAATCCGTAACAGTTAAGTGAATTTATCGCACGTATACATCTTTAAATTATTATCAAACTATATAGTACCTAACACTAATCCTAGACTTAACGGCTAAGGCGTCCGGCTACTTCCTGTCTGCCGGCCGGCAGGTACAGTGATCAAATCCTGCCGCCGGCACATATCTTTTAGATAAATAAATAAACCCTAAAATAAAATTCCCGTAAACCTTAGGATAGCCAAGGTAGCCATGGCTCTAGCTTCCTCTCCAATGTCTCAGTGACTGCGACAAGTTTGAGAGTTGGAGAGAGAAGTTAGAGGTAGACTGCCTCGGCTTCTTTCTATTTCTTTTTAGACCTAGAAAATACTAATAAATCCATTAGTTTCTACAGGCATGATATCGTGCGCGCGGGCAACCGACACGATGCGACATGACAGAGAGAGAGAGAGAGAGAGAGAGAAAACAAAAATTGCGATAATTGATGACGTTTACAAAATATGGGCGGTTGTAAGAGTATAGTTTCTTAAGACATTCTAGATTTTAAGGTTTTTGATATTTTGACATCATGCTCACTTATGTTAGCGTAGATGTCACTAATTCCAAAACTTTCCGCCATGGTTTCTCGATTTTGTTTTTCGTCCTTTTACACTCTACTTGCTATCAAAATACGCCCAAATACATTAAAATGTAATAGATTTTAGAGATATTCCAGTTACGACAATTCTTGCCATTTTTTATTGCAATAATTGTGAGATAGACGCTGTAATGGGAGAGGGAGGGACAACGACGTGTTTTCAATGACTTTGCTTTTGACGAAGACCCCTCCATGGCCCTTGTACGGAAAAAAAGTACGCAGAGGTTGTAAACGTACATTATATTTTTTGTTTTTGTACTTCGCGTAGAAAAGATTTCAAAAACCTCCGACGAGTGCCGCAACGTTTGCCTATTGGTTCACATCATAAACCTTTAGCTAAAATCACCTCTTGAGGTGATTTTTGATCCCTTTCAATGTCTGATATTTAATGTATCAATATCAAAATCAGTATGATATGAAATTACGTTAATCGTAACACTCCACAAATAGTTGCTAATAATATTAAAAACACTTATTTTTCAAACTTTTTTTGGTCGAAAATTAGATATTAGTATTATAAACATTAAAATAGAACTAATGCTAATATGGAAAATTTCCATTTAGTGCTCACCACTATATATTGTGTTCTTACTAACTACCATTATGTACCACAAGTCAGTTTGGTTTAGTGCGTCCACGTGACGTATCATTTCTACAACGTTAAGTGTCATCCGCATGTAAATTATCTTCCTATACATGTTAGTCGCCGGTAATAGCGGGAATAATATATAATATGAAGCTTAAAATATCGTAAAGTAAAACAAATACTGTTAAATTTTACTCTACAATACATCGCTAATCGCTATTAGCGTACATGTTTCTTTAGCGTATATGAATAATTAAAGTGATTTACGCAAACTATAAATTTGATTTAAAAAAAAAACATACATTCTAATTGTTTACTAATGCTAATTTGGGTCTTTGAAAAAAAAAAGGTCGGTCGCAAACATGCTTACACTTATATAGGTACTTGTCCAAAATCTGACAAATCGTACACAAATCGTACGTTCATACAGTTGAAACGTGGTTGCTAGACGAATATGTGCGATCGTGATATTTGACAACCCGATTTCATTGAACTTAGACGCAAATTGCAACAAAACCTCGTTTAACTGAAATACTGTAAGTCTTGTACGGAAATATTAAAACGCACGAAACGAATTTTCGTTGGCAATGTAAGAATGTTGATTCGTAGATAGTGAGGCTCGATTTCGTTGCGCGTGACAACGCGCATTTTTTCATTTAATTGCAATTGATTACTTTACGCCATTTTTTTTTATTATAGTGTACAAAGTTTATTTCGTTTCGTGCGTTTTAATATTTTCGTACAAGACTTACATTACTTCAATTTAATGCATAGTTCAAAAGTAGGTGAAAGTAGGCCCATACAATATGCCTATCGTATGCAAAACATACAATATGACTTTAAGACCCATAATGTATTCAGACATTTTTCGACCAATTAAAACATTTACAGTGACGTACCATATTTTTTTTTTCCTGACGAAACATCGTTACAGGAAAGCTGTCAGAAAGCTCTAATGATGTAGGAGTAATTCTTGATCGTTAGATATTTCACTTTTTGAGATCCGCGAAGTAATCGCGCACATCATCCAGTGGGCCCCAACTCTCCACGCGAAGGGAGATGAGGCCCACTGGATGATGTCCATTCATTATCACTGGTACACGTGAAAAGGAAAAAAAATGATATACTTTGAACAAGCGATCACAAGTGTGCACGTCGTACAGGCCATGTGCCGCCTGCCATGCTGAATGCAGGTTAGGTTGAAAACATCCTCACACGCTCCGTCTAACATCCACTGACATTCAAAGCTTGCCGCGACCTTCAAAGTTTGCCTCATCCTTTTTTTCAATTCCTTTTCGAAATTTTGATTTCCATTTTCAAAATCAAAATCTAGCCGAAAACTTTATGTACGAATCATTAACTACATCCGGTCGTATAGATATTTCGTACAGATATTCTGTTTCTAGATTTCTTTAAGATTTTTAGAATCTGGACTCTAACCTATGTGGCGCTAATCATAATTAAGGGAGGTTTGTTACTGGCCCGACATAATGGAGCGGACTTCCAGTAAATGATGTCAGTAAACGATGTCAGTAGACTAGTCTGTACATTTACTAGGAGGGCCTAATGGAATGTTACCCTCGGTCGACCCGGTCTATAGAGTTGGCCGTACGATTACAAAAACGTATGATAAAACTTCACCCTAAGTTGAATGTTACGCTTACACGACTAAACTTCAATTTTGCGGCTATGGGTATGTCCCCGTGTGCATAAGTAAGGGTTTTTTTATCTAGTTTTCTCAGAAACAAGCGTCGTCAAAATTTAAGTCGCTTATTTCTGAAATCACAAAATTTTATGTACAATTTGCGCCGTTTCAACTTAGGATGTCTGAAAATTTGTCGCCTTGGTTTTCGACCGCTTCACGTGCGCTATCCTTGATAGCCATTTTAGCCATGGATTCACCTCTGGGCACCACGGTACCTAAACAAGCTTTGATACACAGAATTCAACAGAATTGACAAAACAAGCTGAAACTACACCAACAGATAGTATATAGGCTATATAATAACCTCACAAAGTTTCAGATAAAAATAATAAACAGAGTGATCACATCATCTAGTCAAAGTTGCAGAAAAACAGTCTGCCAGAACTTTGATTAAACAGACTAACTTCACACTGAAGTAAAACACAGACCAGGCACACAATAGGCCTGCAAATCTGTGAAAACATAAACAATATAGAGAGGAACACAAATGCAGAGTTTTAGACAATTCCGCCAACAGATTTGAGAGCAATCCTCATATGAAATTACCAAAAATCCCCATAAACAGTTTTGGTCCAAAAAGTTCCTCGAGTCCAAAATGACGAAGTCCTACAAATATACACTAGAGCTCACTACTGAATGTACGGAAGCATACCAGCCGTACGTAACCCGAATACTTCGTGACATGTCAAAATGAATAGATCTACACTAATACCTTATACACAGGACAACATTGTTGCAAATATTTACAAACCTTACAAATTTCATCAAACGAATCTGGACCATCCAATATACATATCATCTGATGGAAGTGATTTCGAGTCCCACTTAATTACTTTTTCACGTCCCTTTAATTTTCCTCGTACATTTACTCCCCCAATCCGCAAACCATTCGAACCACCACATTAATTTTGGTAATTAAATACGCACGCGAACACGCGCACTCGCAAAACGTCGTGTGTGCACGAAACTAACTTATAAAAAACCAACATCTTCAACCTTACGTTTAAAACACATGCGCGATGTGTTTTAAAAATAAGTATATTCGATAAACAAATAGGAAGATATATTCGCACTTGCCCTAATTTTTGAAAAAATTCATACAATTTCCAAGGACAAAAAAAGTACAGAATTCGCTATGTTTTGTCTGTTTGCGTTCTATATGACATAAAAAAGAACACATTTTGTTTTGTCCGTTTTCGTCCAGTACGGGCTTTTTTTTTACAAGGGTCTCGAAATTGCGATGCTATTTCACTTCGACGGGACAGGCGACGCGAAGGCAAATCGCATCGTCTTCCGGGCACAGGCTGAAAGGCGGTACGTCTACAATGTCACGGTAAGACATGCGACGTCACAAGCAGTTCCAAAAAATAACGTGCGACCACAGATTGTAGACGTTGATAAGTGACTACGACAAGTATGGATGACTTAGACAAGACCATCTGACAAACACATAGAATAAATTCAGACCTAGAAAATACACAAATTTTAACACTTCCTATACTTGTTAGCCGCCGGAAATAGCGGGAATATTACATAATATAAAGCTTAAAATATCGTAAAGTAAAAAAAATACTGTAAAAGCATAGTTGTTCACACCGTTTAGTGCGAACGATTCAATCGCGACGAATTATACGTAACGAACGCATTGAACGTTTTGAAAACTTCGTAAAAATCGTTAATGAATTTTCGTCCGTACTATTCCGTACATGTAAACAATAATGAATTTTACATATACCGCAGTTTGTACATTTTTCGTACAGTTTCGACTCTTTTCGTCATAGTCCGTACATTCTCGGTACAATTCCGTGCGTTTCCCGTAAAATTTCTCTTCAGTTTTTCGGACAGAAAGTACTTCGAAGTGCAACGTATCTTTTCGTCAAAGTCCGTACTTTTTTTGTACAAAACAGTACATTTACCGTATTATACCGTACAGCTACCGTAAATTGGCCGTTCAGTTTACCGGACAGAAAGTACATCGCGATTTTTTTGCGATTTTTTCAACAGTCACGAATTATACGTAGCAATCGGAAAAAAGGAAAAAAACGCACGATTTGAACAACAGCGTGTAAAAGTTTACTTTAGTAGTTTACTATAGTGTAGTTTATGTGTGTTTTGTACGATTTCCGAACTCCTAAAGTACGTCTTTCGGCTGATGCTGTCAGCGTACATCTGAAATAGTGCTTATGCCAGCTCACCGTAGACGCTACAAAGTCGACACACAAACTGGCGTTAGGTACTAAAATTATTGTGTGTTTCTTTTTTTCCAAGACTTACACAAAATAGTGTTGTAAATTCGAAATTACCGGCTAATAACTTTGAGCTGTGTTGTAAATACGCAAAGCAGTAAAACAGTTGGTACGCAATGTTGCACACACAGTTACACCTTATTCTATGTTTGGTGTCGTATTTGAGGCGTTACGTCAGAGGACTTCTGCTTTCCACCCACCTTGATGCACAACTGTTGGCTGTTGGACGTACCGCTGTAACCCCTGTAAGCAGGCGAAAATGAAAAAACATCTGCAGACATAAACCAGCGCATATGATTCAGACATGACGAACCAATCGCGTGCGCGTACGACTCGAGCAACTGAAGAAAATGTGCTAGTGTGATCATTGAAAAACTGTCTTTGCACGTGTAGAATATAGTGTGGCATTTGACTAGAAACACTTCGCAAACTTGTCAAATAACGGACGTGTAACTTAAAACTCGGGCAACTAAAAGTTACGTTCAAATGTGGCCAATGAGAAGCCCTATGAGAAACAACCACCTACCCATGTAATAATATCCGGGCATTAAAAATTAAACTTGACCAGCCTGACCACTGAAGGACTACAGTTCACCACGTACCGCTATTAGCGCTGATACTTTTCTGCCACTGAGATGAACCTTTTCTCCGTGCACATTTGACCAGTTTTCTATCGGAGACCAACAATAGGCGGGTTAGAATCTTGCCTTTCAGCCGAAACCGTCGGATTAACAATTAGACAAGTGTGCACGGGGAAACATGTCTTAAGTGGCGAAAAAAACCGTAATTCACGGTTTACTGTATAGCATTGTACTCCGGTGCGTGTACGGTTCGGGCAGCTAAACAGAAATTGCTTTGTAAACCTGACCGATGAGGGAATATAAAGTACAGTACCGTAGTACATAACTGTACTGAACCTTGCAAGTTTTCACCATTGCGGGTCGATGATTGGGCAGCTGAAAAAGGAAGAAAAAAAGCTAAAAGACAAGTAGAAGAAAAAACAGCAAAAGCACACAAAAAAAAAATGAGCTCTGGTTGCCAAACCTGATGGTTCTTTTTGACTTTCCCTCCAAACCATGGCATCATCCCCTGTCCTTTCAATCTTATAAAATCCTTCAAATCCTCCGAATCTTCTATTAATCCTCTATCTCTCTTTACAGCATCCTTAGTGCTGTGGTTATAACTGGTTTCTTACCTCCCTCTCTCTCTATCCTTCTTTCTCCCCCTTTCCTTCCCTTCTCTCCTTTTTCTTTCCTTTTCTTTACCTTGGTGTGGATCTCTTTGCAGTCAAATACAACTTGAAAATATACTTTCTTTTTTTTGCAGTTTAGTTATATGCTTTTATTTTATATTTTCATTTCGGATCTTTGTCAAATCTTCTCAAGCTTTAATCATTTTCAAATTCGAGTCTTTTTAAAATTTTCTCACCTTTTGTATCTACTAAAAAATACCTCTAAAACGCCCTTTACCTGAAAACCCCCCCCTGAAAGAACCCTAAAAAGCCCCTCAGAAAATAAATTAGTTTGTAAAGTAATGTGGAAGGTGATGCAGGCTTTCTGGACCTTTTACAAATCTCCTTAACTTCAGTCATTTTTAAATATTTCCGTTTTTAGGTCTTTTCAAATCTTATTCTTTGTATTTTATTTTTCAACCTTCAGATATTCACAACTTTTCAGTCTGCAACTTTCTTGCTCAAAAAAAACGCTTAGACAACCCTAAAAATACATAGAATACAAAAGAATCGCATGGAACCCTAAGAAAACGACCGTAAAAACAAACCATATCTAAATTAGTTTGAAAGTAATTTTCAAGGCATTTTCTAGTCATTTGAAAAATCAAGTCGTTCGACAGTTATTATCAAGTAACTGTGAGGTAATTCTGAAGTCTTTCTCTTTTATTTTTCAAGTGATTGTCAAGTTACGTGTGAAGTAGGATTGTAAAGTAACTTGTAAAGTATTTTGAATGTAATTTGAAAGTAGTTTTTAAGTCTTTTACTTGTAAAGTAAGTTTATAGTCATGCAGGCCTTAGAAAGTTTTCGGAGGAATCGGATCCTCGATTCCGCGACAAGTGATGACGATAAAGTGACTCCGGTGTACAAACTGGAGGAAGTATGCGAAATGGTTCTCGCTTCAAATTCGGATATAGTGAGGGAGATGGTGGAGTACATAATGAAGAACAGATTGGAGAATAACAAATCGCCCTATGTTAAACAAAAGGTAAATAATAAATTGTCTTATGCACAAATCATCTTATTTATCGATCATCTTATGTATAAATTGTCTTGTGTATAAATTGCCCTATGTAAAAGAAAAGGTATATTTTGTTTTTCTAAGTTCTAATTTGGATTCGAAGGGAGAAAGGAGAGAGAGAGATGGAGTACATTATAAAAACAGACTGGAGAATATGTTTATGTTGAACAAAAGGTAAATAACAAATCGTCTTATGTATAAATGGTCTTATGTGAAGGAAACGGTAACTTTTTTTTTCCTAAGTTATTCGCCTTATGTTCAACAAAAGGTAAAACTACAAATTCTCTTATTTATAAATCATCTTATGGAAAGGAAAAGGTAAGTTATAAATCACCTTATGTGAAGGAAAGGGTATATGTTTTTTGTGTATGTTTGAATTCAGATGTTGTGAGAGAGAGAGAGATGGTGGACTGGAAAATAAGAAATAACAAATCACTGTATGTAAAGCAAAAGGTAAACAACAAATTGCCTTATGCAAATTAATGGGTAAAGGAAAAGGGGGCGAGGAGGGGGGGGAGGGGCAGAAGGGAAGGGAAGAAAGGGAAAGAAAGGGGATAAATTGGAATAAAGGGAAGAAAGGGAAAAAAGGCAAAAAGAGGGAAGAAAGATTCTTGGAGGTTCTGTTCTGAAAAAATGAATTGCAGATAAATTTCTCCTCTTTTCTTCTCCTCTTTCCTGTCTTCTTCTTTCTATTCTTCTCTCGCCTCCTCTCTCTCTTATTATAACAAATCACTGTAGGTAAAGCACAAGGTAAAAAAAAAATGGAAATAAGAAAAGAGAAAAGAAAAGGAAGTCGGAAGAAAAAGTGTAGGAAAGAAGAAGATTGGTCAACGTCTAGAAAAAAAATTGGATAACTTCTTCTACCCTCCGCGCTTTCCTCGCTCTTCTTCTCTCTCTCTCATCCTATCTTTTAGTCCTCTCTGTTTTTCCACTCTGCTCTTTGTCTCTCGCTCCCCCCTCCAGTTTCCACTCTCTTCTCCCCCTACTCTTTCACTCATTTTTTTCCCCTCTTGTCTATCCTCTTTCCCCTCCCCTTCCCTCTTTCTCTCCTCTCCCCCTGTCTTTTTTGGCTCTCTCCTCTCCTCTCCTCTTTCCTCCTCCCCTCTCTTCCCTCTCTCTTCCTCATTTCTGTTGTGGATTAATGTTTGAGGCTGAACCTTTTTAGGATAAGTTTTTCAGTTTTTTTTTTTGTTTGAAATAATATGAGGGAGAAGGGTCGGAGAAGTGGAGGGCGGGAGAGGAGGGAGGAGAGGGAAGGGTGGGAGATTTAAAACTCGATTCCATGTTTTTTTTATTTATGCCGAAATTGTTGTAGGGAAAGTCTTAACTCTGTTTGCTAGTTTTGAGATCTCTTAATTTGGAGGAAAAAGGTTTTTTATCTTTTGTTTTTGTTATTTTTGTTCTTTGTTTATTTTTCTATTTGTCTTTAAAGTACACCCATCCAAATTGTAATTTTATGGAGGTTTGGATGAAGGTCAGAGATGAACTCTGACTGGATTCTTTCTAAATTTTTGTTTCAATTTTTTTTTCGAATTTTTAAATTATGTAGTGAAAAGACACCTTTTACAATGTTGTTAGAGAAGGCGACTTGTCACACATGAATAAGCGGAGTTGCTTGGTTGGGAACAAATTAAAAAATCAAATTATTAATCAAATTATTATAAAAGTATTTATCATGGGTGAATTCGGTAATCTGAAAGTGGGTTTACATCATATCATATTATATCGTTAGTCATGTTTGTGTGAATCCTTTATCGCCTGTTCTTTTTGTCTTTCGCCCGTTCTCTTCTCTCTCTCTCTATTTCTCTCTCTCTCTCTGCCTTTCCTCCTCTCTCTTCTATCCTTCATCTTGAGCTTCCCCCATCACTGACTCCCTTGTTGCCCATCCCCACACTCTGTAGGCCTTACGACTCGTAAAATTTTCTTTACCGAAAGCCGGGAAAGATTTCCGACGGGAAGTTCAAAAGCACTCTTCTACGATTCGAAATCTGTTTCATTTTAGAGGTCAACCTGATGCTTTGAAGGGAGATGCTCCTAACAAAGCTGTGAGAGATATGGCCCATGAGGCAATTCAAGCCTTATATAACCAAGAAGAGGTGAAACCTTCGGTTCCCGAATCGAGTGGGAGAAAAATGCAAGCATTTGGAAATACGATGGACCGGCCTTCACCTGCAGATAATTGGAGGAATTCGGGAATATCTCAGTCTTCTTTTAGTTCTGTAATGGAACGTGGGAGCGAATCTATTAAACAGGGAATTAGTATTATTAGAGATGTGGCGGGCCAAGCGAGTACTAGTTTGGGATCCAATAGAGGACAGAGTTTACACAAATCTTTGACTTCCTCCGGATCCGATAATCAGTACGAAGGAAGGAATCAGTATAAAGGACCGGAGGAAAGGAATAATAATAGCAGCAAAAACGATTACTATGGGACCAAAAATGAGTACTTTGGGACCAAAAAGGATTATGGTTCGAAATCAGGATCGTTTCGAGGAAATGAGGAGGCTTCCTCAGGAAGTGGAGGAACTCCGTGGGAAACTAAAAGTTCTTTTTCGGATGCGGGATTACAGTCGAATGGACAGAGTGGGTTTCAGTCTTCAAATTCTCAAAGGGAGGAGGAGAGAATTGTGGAGGCCATGACTCAAGTTGGAGGAGTAAGAGTACAGCCTTCGAGAGAGGCCCTCCAGTCTTTTGTTCACAATGTCAGTAAACTGGATGGGGTTTCAATCGGTGTGGTACTCGAGAACAAGCTTCGGGTACATATATGGCAGGTACGGTTTGGAGGAATTCTTTTGTAGGCCTTTGTTTAGGCCTTTTTTTTGAAAAAAAATTAGGGGTTCTTTTAGGAGATATCAATGGAGTTTTTCACTAAAGTGATGGAAAATCCACAGTAAATTCTCTTGAGTTACAAGTCATAAAAATGGGTTAAATATAGGTTCCTGCATTTTTAAGGTCATTTGAGAAGTTTTCTCTTGACATTTTTTCTGGTGTTATTGTTAAAAGACACCTGCATTTGGTATTTCAGGTAGGTTTCTAAATTCTGTTTGTTGTTATCGATCGACGTTCCAGGTTCAGAAATTCATTTTTCGTTTGTTGTGCAATGTCAATATTTGTTGTTTGATTCTCTTTTGCGGCTGTGGGATTTTTACTTTAATTTTCAGAAATATTGACAATATTCTGAATTGACCCATTTTCGCGTCAAAGGATTTTAAAAATATTGTCAATATGCTCAATTGATTCTTTTTCCATTGTGGGATGTTCTTACTTAGGTGCGTATTGTATCTGTCTCAGAATATGTCTCTCTTGAAAATCTGTCTGTGTTAAAAATCTATTTCTGTTTGTCTTCTTTTTTTGCAGGTTCGCTTCAAGGCGATGTGTCTTCTTGAGGCGATTTTGAGAAACGAAGGCGATCCATCGTGTGATACAGTTTGTCGTTTTTTCCGAGAAGACGCTTCTGCTATCATTGACTGTCTTGAATCTCCTCAATCATCATTGAGAGAAAAGTCAAAAAGGGTGTGTGTGAATAAACCCCAAATTGATCGCCTAAATTGCCGGAATCGTAAACAGCTTCCTAAAAGATCCAAAAAAACTGTAAAAAAATATTAACACATATTGTGTATCACACTGTAGTGGGATCCATAGTGTTTATGAAACAGAGTCATTCATCAAAGTATGTACATCCTTCACAAAAAATATTGGCCAAATATTTAGTATGAAACCTATTTTACAAGACTGGGTAATTTTTCTTCCTCGTATATCAGCTATCATATCATTGATGTGCTTCATTATTACATCCAGTAGACTTCCTCTCTCCCCTCGCCTCTCTCCTTTACCTATCAAACTTCTTGTATTGTTATATCTTTGCTTAAATTGCTTGAATTGTCGAAATTGCCGAAATTGTTTATCTTTTTTTTTAAGGTTAGAGCTTCTTGGGGTCATATATTGCCTAAATTGCTGAAATTTCTAAATTGTTTTCCTACTTGTGTACCATTCTTCAGGTTTTGGAGCTTCTTGGAGTGGGAGAGGATGAGTCAAGATACTCTGAGGAGGCAGCCACAGCCCAAACCTCCGTCCAGGAACCTCCTCCACCTCCCCCCGACCTTCCTGATCTCTTAGATACGACAACCGTTTTTTCGGATTCTGTTTCAGAAAAGCTCAATTCTGGAAACGAAGTAGAAAACCTGACAGGAAACCTGACAGAAAACCTGACAGAAATTTCGACAGAGAGTTCATTCGCCCATCCTGATCTTTTAGGTGGAGATTTTTGGAGCAATGGAGGAGGAGAATCTGGAAACGGAGGCGGTGAGAGTTTAGGAGAAGGAGCAGGAGGAGGAGGTTCTGTTTTTTCAAATGGGTCAAATGTAGGCGATCCATTTATGGGTATGTCTGTACATTCACCCTCTGGGCCAGGCTCAAAGGGGGGAGACTCCGATTTATTTTCAGGATTGCAAATGGATGCTAAAATTTCAAAGAGTGGGACAACATCTCAAGAAAATTTAGGAGGGTTGTTAGGCTCAGAGAATTCAGAGGGTGGAGGTTTATTTGAGGGCCTTAGTGTGAGTTCCTCAGACATTTCTTCGAAGGGAGAAATGGGTTCAAAACCCGGTAATGTTAACTCTTTGGCGAATATCATGGGTTCGTATCCATCGATTATGTCGACCGGAAATACTGGGAATATTGGAAATAACGGAAATAATGGTTTAAATAATAATATAAATAGTGGGTTTGGAAGCATGGGACAAATTCCTCTCCCTCCGACTGGACCCATGGGAGGTGTCCAAATGATGATGCCTGGAGGGGTAGGAGTAGGTGGTTTACAATCACCAAATTTGCAAAATATGGGTGGTTTACCGATGCCGCGTTTAACCCCTCAAGAACAACAAATGTTCTTTCAGCAACAGTTATTGTATATGCAAGCAATGGGTATGGGGATTCGACCAGTGGGAGCGCCGGGAATGATGGGAGGTGGAGGTTTTGGACATCCGGGTTTAGGTAGTTTAGGTGTGGGAATGGGAATGGGTTCTACCTTTCCCACTGTTGGAGGAGTAGGAGGTGGAGGAGTCGGAGGAGGAGGGAATGTTGGGTCTATGCCTACATCTAGACAGAGTGATGGATTTGATTTTTCGGGAGACCCGACAACCCGTTTCCAACCGCCTACTGAGGTTAAAAAGGAGGAGACCAAAGCGTTCGATTTTGTTGCGGTACGTTGTTCATCTTTGAATTTTATTCCAAATTTTCAGGTGGGAATGAAATGCTTTGGTTAATCATGTTTTGGTTAATAATGTTTTGGTTAAGACTGTTTTGGTTAGCAACGTTTCTTTTAAGAAATGGTTTAGAGTTTTACTGGAAAATTCTGTTACTGGAAAAGAAAGGTTTTTTGTAACTGCACGTATACACTACTGGTTCAATGGTTGATAGCAATACTGGTACTATTCTAATTGGAAAACGTTGAAAATTGAGGCTGGGTTTACGCGAATCAGATGTTCTTATGATGTGCAAAAGTTTGCATTCTCTTCAATGTTTTGGGAAAAGAGGGAGGGAGAGGGAGAGAGAGGAGGGAGAGAGAGGAGGGAGTGTGAGAGGGAGGTGAGAAAGAGGAGGGACATCTCTTTGTACCTGTGGTTTTTCTGCATTTTGACAGGGGGGCCGTACACGGTCTGCAGTAACTTAAGAATTGCACATTTTTTGGTCCTACGTATTTGTTCGGCAATATGATTGCAGTCAGGATTACATGAAAACTAGAGTCGTGTACTGTATAATGTTGGGTGCAATTTTACAAGCCTGACGACTGAATTGTTATTAAAGTTGATAACACTAATTTGGCGCCTATTTTTTAGCCTCTGACCACAAAGTAGTGTTAATAACCCAAATGGTTTTTTGTTAACACTAATTCGCAATGGTTTACAATTGTTTATTTCATTCGTAACTAAATTTAAATTGCCGACGGTAAAACAGTTCATTGTGCTATTATTTTTTATAGCGATTCACGGTGTAATGCTTTGAGGTTCTAGAATTTTTGTTTTTGCACTACCTGGGTAGTTCATACATTTGAAATAATGCGGATAACAAAGAATACAGAAACAAGATGTCAAGCATTTCAAAGTTCAAAGACGTTTGCACTGATTAATTTTACGCCTTTTGTATTTGTAGGCGAGTTTAAACAGTCGTATGATTTTGGGTTATGCAGATGTTACAATACTGTACAGTAGTATGTATATTGGAAGCTCTTGGCTGATAACTTATGTATAGGTTTTTAGGTTTCCGATAACCGATTGGTTATCGGACATATCGGGGATGTCACGATACATGTAAACCGGTCAAACGAATATATTTAAGGGTATGATGTTTTTGATGTGATTTTTGTGGTTCTGTCGTTGGAGATGTCATGCCGCTTCGGGAATTATGATTCTGCCAAGTGGCAGATGGATATGTTGTCAGAGCCCACAGTTTTAGGATATTCCTGCCACGTGACAGATGGTCACACGTGGCAAATATCACATACCTTTGGTGCAAACAGTGGAGTACTGTACATTGTACCAAAGTACACATTTCTATAAAAAAAAAATATGGGTATTGGAACACTTAACGGCGATATACACGTGACGGTCAGTTACCGACAATCTCTGCTACCTGGACTGATCAATAATTGGTCCTATCCGTAATCGGACATGTTGGTTTCATGAGACCTCCGTTATACATCACAATATGCTACCTTCAGAATGTTGGGGATTGTACAGGTTCTTGTTTTCCTACATTACGGTGAATCCTGGGATGTTGACCGAGATTTCTTCCTTTTTAGTATTTTTTTTTTTTTTACAAAATGATTCAAATCTTGTGATATCTTGTGCGATTTCACCGTGCTGGTGATCGTAGAACAGAAATGCTGCGTGTTGTGCATACTTGGTACAACATACAACTTTGACCTTTGACTCTTGACCTTAGTACACACAACTTTTGATTCAGTACGTATGACTATTGACTTAGTATGTACGACTTTTGACTTATTATGTACGACTTTTGAGTGTTAGTAGGTACTGCTGTTGACAGAGTACTTACAGTAGGTACAACTGTTGACTTAGTCCGTACGACTTTTGGGTTAGTATGTAACTTGGAACTGACGCGTGTACTCAAAACCGGGGTCAGTGTGACACTACCATATGTGACAAAGTACGTTCAGAAAAAAAGTATGTACAGCACAGAATAAAGTATGCACAGTACAGAATAAAGTACGTTCAGTACAGAATAAAACATCTCTGTACAGAAAAAAGTATGTACAGTACAGAATAAAGTCCGCACAGTACAGAACAAAGTAAAGTACAGAATAAAGTACGCACCTTACAGAATAAAGTACATACACTTTGTTTTATGGTGCAAATAGGTTTTTTGTGTTCCACACTAATTTTTGAATAAAGGAACAATCATCAAAAACCATTCACACCTATTGTGGTACATGGACAGAGAAATTAGAAAACACTTGTGGTCGGTATAGTTTTCTCTGTGGTGTGAGGATAGAGGAACCGTCTTTGGTTTGTTTATTGGAGTGGGTAGTACAAGTTAAAGAACACAGGCGTATTGAATTTCCTCGAATGCAAGTTTTATCAAAAGATTATTGATATATTTTCGTCTTTCTTTCTACTTCTTTCTTTTTTTTCTTCCCTTTTTCTCTTTTTCCCTTATTTTTCTTCTTATTTTCGTTTTCTTTTTTTCTCTTTACCTTTTTTTTTTTTTCCTTTTTTTTTTTTCTCTTTTTATTTCCCTCGGCAGGACCACCTAAAGTCAGCGAGTACACTCGGTCAAAAGAAGGGCTCAGCCTTGAAGTCCTAGTGGTAAAGGAATAAGAGACGAAATAGATAAGAGACAAAATATATAAGAGACAAAATAACTATGAGACCAATTTCAAATCTTCAAATTTCATGTCTTCGAACGTCAAATATACGCGCAAAGATGATGATGAGGAGGGATATAGAGGATATCTTTTTTTTTTTTTTTTTTTCTTCGTTCCCTTTACATGTGGTTTTTTGCCTGATTGCTTCGAAAGTTTTTTTTCGGTGCTGACATTCTGGCCTTACGCCAACTTTTTTGTCCTTTTCCTAAATCCACGGGTTTGTTTTTTTTTTTTTATTCAAGCACGGGTTGGAGTTTCATGTAATAAAAATTTTAAATTTTTTTTAAAGCTCAACAAGTTTTTTTTCTCGCTGTGTGTTTTGGAAACTCTTTTTTTCGGGGGGGGGGGGGGGGGGGGGGGGAGGTTTGTCATTATGGTTTCAAACGAGGTCCACTACACAGCGAATTAATATTGGAGTAAAGAAATTATTAGAATGTGGTGTACATCACTACTATTTAATGTTAGCATCATTTATGGTAGTATTATTAGTTATTTTTTTATTCCAATTGGCTTGGTTAATTCTCATCAGTTAAAAAAATTAGAGATAAGAGAATATCACTGTGTTATTAATGTTATTCTGTGGTCAGAAAAAATAAAAGGTACCGAATTAGTGTTATTAATGCTAGTGTTGATTAACTGTATACCCTAGCCATGCGACCGTCACATATTGAAGTCTTACCCTCGTTTTGAAATTAAGTGTATTTCTCATTGTAATGACTATTTTGCGTAGTTGTCGCAAAAATATATATATATATATATATATATATATATATATATATATATATATATATATATATATATATATATATATATATATATATATATATATATATATATATATAGTGGTAATGGTGCAGCTAATACTATTGGTCAAATTTGTTTGGGAGGTTTAGTACAGTTAGTGTTGGGTATCGGGAAAATTCATATCGTGATAATTTCGAATCGAATATCGATCGAGCAGAATCCACGATATATCGTACCGAGACCAACATAAATTATCGCGATATATATTGCGATATATAGTATTTTTTTAAATTTAATATTTTGTATTTTTATATAACATGTTATTTTAGCGAAAAAGACATATTGTCTGATACGCCACGTTCCGTGACTTAAAGGTAGACGCCGCAAAATGTAACCGACAAAAAAGTACCAATTTTGTAATAATACGGACAACAAAATTTATGTATTACAGAGGCCTCAGTTACATCGCGTATCGAATGTAAACAAGTTTTTACATACGTGTTTTGATTTGAGTGGTTGTAAGTTGACGATCAAATCTCTAAAATCGTCAAAAAAATGAAAACTGACCATTTTCGTATGGAAATCCGTACTTGCGTATTATGTGCGTGTATTCCGCAACTGTACCGTGTCAATGTACCTCAAAGATCTCCTTCACGCTGCAAACTTTCAAAACTGTATTTCTTTTTGGCAAAGAATTTACGGTCACTTAGTCCGAAGGCACGTGACTTTGATGACCTGCCTTTTTTTTTTCGTTTTTTTTATGCTTCGATATATTGGCGATATGATATATCGGCGAAATATCGCGATATTTTCATTTTCGATATATCGAAGCGATATATCGAATACCGGGTTCTTGAAATTCGATATATATCGAATATCAGCAAATGGTCCTCGATACCCAACACTAAGTATAGTACACCGGGCATTGTTATTAGTGTTTATAATTTTTTTGCCACTTAAATCATCATTTCTCCATACACACTTGTCGTATTATGGGTCTGACAATTTCGGTTGAAAGCCATAATTCTCACCTTCTGATTGGCAAATTGTACAGTTTTGAACGGAGAAAAGATGTTTTAAGTGGAGAAAATTGTATTAACACTAATAGCGATACACAGTGTACTTGCAGGTCGTTTACTTTTCTGCGGAAACGGTGAGTTCTCTAATTGTACCATTTTTTGAGAAGTTGGTACATACTCGTGTAGGTTAAACATGAAACCAATCTGTTTCGTGGAATTACCTTATCGGTAACTAAGCTGATAGGGTAATAATGGTGAAGAAATATGCCCTGATATCGAGGGTGAATTGTACTATTGTATGGTAAACCACACATAGAAATACTCATAAAAGTGTATGAATAGCACAAATCCTACGATTATTCTCCAGTGACGGTGAAATTGCAATGGTGTAATTGCTATAGTCATGGAATTTGATATAGAAATACTTAGGCACGAAGAATATTTGGTAAGATTTCATTTGTTTTTGTTCGTTTCCCACATATGACAGTAGGATTATTTGTTTTTAGGTCAAAAAAGACGGGGAAATACAAATACATATGTACAAATTTATATTGTTGTGTATCGGTAAAAAAATTATCGTGATAACACCGATATCGATAGTTATTGTTTATCAAACGATCAGAGGACCCGATATATCGATTCGAGAACAACAAATTCCATATCAGCGATAACATAAAAAATAAGTAGTATTCATACAATACTACTTTATTACATACTGTATTATATTATTGACATTATAAAGCGGGGCATGCTACGTATAAGAACCTGCTCCGTATCCGCTTAATTGCGATTAATTACGGACAGCGCATCACATAAACGTTGACAAATTCAAAACAATAGTTTATAGTTCAAAAATATAGTACCGAAACCATCGTTGTTCGTGCGATTTTTTCCTTTTTTCCGATTTTTAAGTATAATTCGTGACTTTAAAAAAAAACCGCAGCTGTCCAGTTAATTGAACGGAAAATTTACGGAAAATGTACAGTTTTTTACGGGAAATGTACGGACTTTGACAAAAAGATACGTTGCACTTTCTATAAAAGGTACGTGTGTACTTTCTGGCCGGTTAACTAAACATAAATTTTACGGCAACGTACGAAATTGCATTGACAAACTGGTGAACATGGAACGGAAAAAGGACAGCGGACACAAAGTACAACGGACGCAAAAAAACACTGCGCACCATCGGAATTGAACGGGCAACTTTGAATGAGAAAATACGAGCGGACGGCCAGGGTGAGCGTCAACATCCCGGAATGGCTCTCTTGGCGGCTTTTGCCAGAAAAGCCGACAGATCGACACGTGGCAACTCTCCAATGGATTCCAAGGAAAAAAGGGACAAAGTTATGCCGTCGGATGTGAAAGGTACGTCATTTTTACTGGATCCGTACCAAAACCGTACAGAACTCATGGCGTCTCCTGTAATTTTTGTGATATGATTGGTAGACACCTCAGTAGATAGGGGTTGTGAGTAGGGGTAGATACGAGTTGTGAGTAGGGCGCGTCCGGGATATATCACGTACAGTTTAGTGTACTAGCCGTACATTTATCTGTACGGTTCGTACACATATCGCCGATAGTTATCGATATCGTTGTTATCGCCGATAATAACCGATAAAATATCGGTTATTTATTGGCGATAACACCGATAACGATATGTCGTACCAAAATATCGATTATCGGCTACCCGAAAAAAGCCCATATCGGTTATCGGCAAATCCTTACCGATACATAAAACTACAAAAAACGTACAGCGTATGAGATCTTCGAATCTCTAGATGGAGGATGACTATAACACAATTTTGTCACTATTTCAAATGAACTTGGTACCCGACTAAAAATGTGAATAATTTTTTTTTTGTCTTTGACGTGGATACATATTTAGCGCCAGTTACACCTGTGAGATTGTCTTTGGACATAAGCAAGAAAATAACTAGTTTTGGAATCCATGCGCCAATGTGAAGGCTCTATAAAGGTACAGTGCTACGGGACAAGCGAATGAAAAATATATTTCTGTTTCGATCGATGTAATCGCATCCTTTATTTTCGTTTGGTATTGTTTTGACGCGGAGACTGACATTGACATCTGACGCTAGTTGACGTCATCTAAATGTTGTGCCCGGACCATATTAATTAACATAACACTTAGGGTGCGTCTACATGTACTTGAAACTTAGAGAAAAAATTTTGTTTTTTAGCGCAGATCCGGCGGACCCGGATTTCGGGTGTCCCTATGTGTAACAATGACATAGTTACTTAAGCGTGTGATGATTGTATACGCTGAAAATGCCCATGACGGCTGTCAACGTCTACAATATGTGATGACGCACGCTATTTTTTGTAGCTGGTTGTGACATCGCATGAGTTTTCGTGACATTGTAGACGTATCGCCATCCAACTTGTGCCGTTTCACGGTTGAGGAAGATGCACTTTGCCTTTGCGTCTCTTGTCCGCGCGACGTGAAATGGCATTGGATCTTGAGACCCCTGACGAAATAAAATCCGTACCAAGCGCAAACGGACAAATCCAAACAAATTGTGTACTTTGCTTTGTCTTACCTGAACGCAAACGGACAAAACATAGCGGATCGTGCACTTTTCGTCGTTGCTTGAATTCTTTTGAAATTTCTTGGAAACGTGTTTTTATTTGTTTTTCGAAAAATATTTGTTTCAAAACACATCTTCCCTGTGTTTTAAAGAAAAGTTTGAAGATGACGTTTTTTGGCGTGGCCGTGGGTCGAAGAACCCAAAACGACAATATGTAGTACATCTTAAGTTCCATGATGACGCAAAATGTACTTCTCATTTTTTATGTTTTTTGTACGGTTGAAACTTACGCGGTACGGCTCTAAGTTTTATAGGAAAATGACAGAAAAAAACCCTGACTTAGGCACATGGAGACGCACCCTTAGGCCTGTTCTCCATTAGGCGCTCCTAGTAAACATGCGGATACGTCTATTTCTAGTGTTTACTGGCACGACCTTCCATTATGTTGTGCCGGTAGACATCGTTTGGCACGACCTTCCATTATGTTGTGCCGGTAGACATCGTTTCTCAATTATGACTGGCGCCATGTAGGTTATTTTCAGATTCTTAAAATCTATAAATATTCTTCAAGCTGAAAATATGCACATAATATTTGTACGGGCAGAGGTAGTTAATGATTCGTACGAAAATTTTGCGACCAGATTTTAATTTTGAAATTGAAAATCAAAATTTCGAAACGGAATGTCAAAAAGGCGCCGCAAATTTTTAAGGTCAGCGGATGTCAGGAGCGTGCGAAGATATTTCGGTCGACCTTCATACACCGTGGCGTAAGGCACATGGCGTGTAGGACGTGATCGATTCTCATCGCCTGTTCGTGGTGGATTTATTTTTTGCTTTTCACGTGTACCAATGGTACGCGACCAGCACACTGGACAATGTGCGTGATTGCTTCGCTAATCTAGAAAAGTGAAAAATCCAACTGTCGATACTTACGCCTATAATATTGGAGCCATCCAGTAAACATGTTTCGTCATGTTTAGTCTGACCAAAAAAAAAATGGTACGAATCTGTACCAAATAGTACGGTATCCAGTAAACAACCCCCACTTTTCCTCTAATGGAAGTTCACCCTTACACGTGTTTTGTTACGCCTTCTAAAAACATATCGTAAAAGACTTAACGCTATTGTTGTGTATCGGGTAATTTCTTATCGCGATAAATGCGATAGCCAAGATATCGATTATGGTGAGGGTAGCCGATATTTCGCTCCGGGACTAGCAAAAAATTATTGCGATATAATCAGAATAACGAAATTACGGTAGGGCGGTAGGCTCAGTACAGTACACCGTGTATCGCTATGAGTGTTAATGTTTTTTTTGCCGCAACATTTTTTCTTCGTACACTCATGTCGGATTGTGGATCTGACGGTTGGGATTGAAATTCAAGGTTTTCACCTTCCGATCGACCATGTTGAAATCGGACATGAGTGTACGGGGAAAAAGATGTTTTAAGTGGCGTAATAATTATTAACGCTAATAACGATACACGGTGTACTGGACTGAAGTGCAATCCCTACTTTTCACGCGATAGTTCGTACTTGTACAACTAAGTATCGTACTAATTTTGACATGTGTAACCGCCCTGATTCCTGAATATGCTGGCAATTTGTACTTTTAACGTAATTATGCGAAGCTTCGTGACGTTTGCGAGAATCGTACACGTGGCATTTGTACAGGGATGTGCCGTACTGGTTAAGCAACTAGAATATCAAATAAAATGGCCACGTTGTTTCGAGGAAAAAATTGTAATAATTGTGACCGTCGATCGATGTAATTCTACGATCTATGAACTACGATGTCGACTCGGACAGGAAATTCGTTGTTGTAAAAAAGAAGAAAAAACAAAATTTGCTTGTCCAGTGGTACGGTTCATACTCCCACACCAAACTGTTCTAGTACAATATATGACGTCACAAAAGTACGTCACTCATGTAACGTCCCGCTTCAGACTTCCAGTAATCCCGCGATTCTTTCCCATATCTCGACGCACGCTTACTATTCGGCCACGTCTCAAAACGATCATTCTAGGTTGCAGACAGATCCACGTCGTCAATAACCACGTCGATTGTCACGTCCCATCTGTTACGTCACGCTCGCAGCCTTGCTGCTGGTCACGTCACGTCACACTCCTGTATTGCTGTTCTCCCCCTCTGCTTTAAATTTCTGTTTCCGATTCTTATTGCTGACATAATCAGTTGTATTGTTTGATGTTTTTTTAAAATTTGGCTGATTTTGAGCCTGCAAACAGGATTTTTTCTGAGGTTGAGAGGGAAAGTTGTGTGCAATTAGAGAAAATATCTTCTCCGAATCTTGTCTTTTTAGTGTTGCCTACAGAGTAAAATAGGTTTATTCGTTTTGAAGTTTTAAGGAAAGTTCATCATACTGCAAAGAGTTTGCTCACCTTTTCCTTTTTTTGTTTGTGCGGAAATCCGATTTGGCTTAGGTGCAACTAGGAATACGGTTGAAGACGGTAAAAAAATACTTTTGTAGTGATTTCTGACCGGATTAGGGTTTCCTCGAAAAAAATCTTCTGGATTTTCGGTAGTTCTCCTGCAGTTACTTTTGTGTCACTTCTTTTATTACAACTTATTGCCCGAAACCTAATAGAAACACTTTCTGCAAATATAGCTCAATCTTTATAGCTTCATACTTTTAGTTTCAACTGTTTATTCGACGACGAATCTCTCTTCACTTAATTCTAGACTTTTACCTCCATT
This sequence comes from Zygnema cylindricum, assembly GCA_037447655.1. NCBI lineage: Eukaryota > Viridiplantae > Streptophyta > Zygnematophyceae > Zygnematales > Zygnemataceae > Zygnema > Zygnema cylindricum. The sequence goes on along the minus strand of JBBHKE010002708.1, from coordinate 14,871 downwards.
ATCGTAATCTTTGAGGCTTGCAACTGTCGTACGGACTACTATTCAACTGTTGCTCAGTTACTAGAGTTTAGTTTCTCCACTCTTTTCACAGACACGTGGCCGAGTGTGAGATCAACACTTTTACCAAAATCTTGAGGTGTCCAGCAATTTTATAGCAAATTAATTAAGAAATATTCTTTCGACAATTCTGTGTATAGTTGTCGTGTCAACTGCTTGCAGTTCTTAACACTTTTTTCTGAAGTCAAAGTCATCTGAGAGCTGCATGGCAGGATGCTGCTGTCACATGCCCTCTGTTACGCCTCCCTCCTCCTGCGCCAGCCATGGCTGTCCGACCTCCAATCCAATCTCCAATCTCCAATTGACAGCCGTTGCCTTGCCGATCTCTCGCCTCTCAGAAGGAACCCGTTCTACTAGGCAGGTAATGTTTCTCTCCTCTCCCTTCTCCTCTCCTCTCTCCTCTCTTCTCTCCTGCCTTTTCCTCCCCTCTCTCCTTTTCTCCCCTCTGTCCACTCTTCTTTCCTCTCTCCTCCCCTATGTTCTCTCATCTTTCGCCTCCTCTCTCGCCTCTCTTTCCTTTTCTCTTTCTTCCGTTTTGGGTAATTTGATGGTGTTTCTCAATTGCGAGTGCTCGTCATATACTAGCTTTATCTTTTTTTTTCCTGCTCCCTCACTTTTTTTCCTTATTGTTGTTGTTTCATTCTTCCAATTGTGTGTTTTGTTGTTCTTTTAGCCTTTCTTCTAGAAGGGTTGTTCTTTTCATATTTACTGAAACTCTATGTGAAATCAATGCTTTTACAGTCTGTAGAAAACAGTCTCAATACTCCTGAAGAGAAACTCCAATTGAATCTCTAGGAAACAATTTGTGTACGGTCTCTACAGAGCTTTTTGGTTTGCTATTTTCCTCAGTCTCCCTTTTGTCTCTCCATCCTTCTCTCCCTCCGTTTATCCCTGTCTTTTTGTTCGTCTATCTCTCCGCCTCTCCCTCCGTCTCTCCCTCTCCCTCTGTCTCTCCCTCTCTCCTCCTCTCCCTCCATCCCTCCCTCCCTCCCTCTCTCCCTCCTTCCCTCCCTCTGTCTCTCTCCCCATCTCTCCCCCCATCTCTCCCTCAGTCTCTCCATCTGACTCTCCCTTAGTTCCGCTGCATCGTAGCTCTAAAATCAGTTTGTCATGTTGTGCAGGGAGGATATTGGCACAGTGAGTTCTCTGGGAAGGGTTGTTCATTTCGTCAAGTTCGAGAATTGGAGGGTGGGTTCCGTAGTTCCTCATTACAAGAAAATTCTCAAAGGTCCCAAATTGTTGCATCTGGACAGAGATCCTCTGCCAGAGACGCCGCGCTTCTCGATGAGGAAATTATGACCAGTTTGACAGGTGGGAAGGTTTCGAGAAGACGGTCAAAAGTTTCTCGAGGAGGTTGGAGAACATTGGAGGTGGTGAGAGATGAAACGGTTGAAGAAGAATTAGAAGCTCTATTTTGGGATCACAGCTCTTCTGGGAAGGGAGTTTCGGGAAGGAAAGGTAATGGAGGAATTGGAAAATCAAGAGGTTTGATCGAAGAGTTGCTAATGGAAGAGAAAATTGAGTTTATAGGGAGGCGAAAGGGGTCAGGAGACGGTGTGTCAGATGTTATGGATAAAACTGAAGGTAGTGTAGGGAGTGGAGGAAGAGACACTTTGGCTAGTATTTCCCAAACAGAGGTGGAGAACGATTTGGGCTCTACAGAAAAAAATAGAAGTGAAAAGTTTCGCATAGATCTTGAAGAGAAATTGTTGAGGGAGACAGTGACGGGGGTAGGAGTGAGCGGAGCGTCAGCCCTAGGTTTTGAAGGTACAATTAGCAGTCCAGTAAATAGAGGAGGTGCGGGTACAGAAGCTTTGGTTGTGGAGAAGGGTCTCTCAACGACAACTGAGGAGATGTATATGAAAGACTCACAACTAGAGTTGGTACCTAGTCAAATTGTTACCCATTCAACACCAGAAACGCAAGAGCCTTTGCCTCCTGTTTCTGGGCATGCTGTTGAGGTATCCGTTTTGGAGAGAAAGGATCTGGAAAAGGAAGACTTGGGTGAAAAAATTTCGGAGAAAAAAGAATCTATGACGAGTGTTGCCCGATTGGCTTTGAAACGCAGTCCTCGTCTTGCCAAAATTGACCAGTCAACATTAGCGCAGGAATTGGAGATTGTTCGTGAAGCTCAAAGTGCCCCACCAGATCTTAGAACGTGTCGATGGAAGGAAAGTGGGCTGGAGGTGGAGGAGGAATTGAAGAAAGCTCGACGGCTTGTGCGGAAGAAAGGTGCCAGTTTAAGTGAAGCCCGAGCTCTGCTGCAGCAGGTATTTTTTTTTGGCTTTTCATCCCTCTTGTCACCCTCCCTTCCCTCCCTTGCCTCCCTTGCCTCCGTCCATCCCTTCCATCTTAAGTAGTTTCAAATATCGAGCATAATTTTTTTGGTGTTTCTTTAAGATTTGGCAAGATATACTTTCTGTTTCTTTTGTGTTTGGATATTGAGCTCTGACACCTATCCGTCTGTTAGCGCACTGTTGACATTTATTTGCAAATCCGGTTGATGTTGATTCTTTTAGATCTTCGATGTTGCAATATACTGATATTGGGATATATTTTCTGCAATCTGGATCGCCATTCAACACTAGTTATTCTTAATATTCCTATTTTGCCTGAATTGCCGTTTGAAAATGTCATAGCTGCAAATCTTGTCTTATTTTTCTAATTATTCGACTGTTTGTGCATTACATTGCTAAATTTTAACTGTCCTAGTGATTGGAACTTCTTGTTTCAGTTAGCTTTTAGTCAAATATTTCGTTTTTTGTTTTGATCGCTTTTATATTACTTTTATTTTTTTCTTTTTTGAGATTTTTGACATAATTTGGTATCTGGTTGAATGAGACGACTTGGATGTATTCGACTTTTGAAAAGCTTTAGATGTAAAACCTAAATCTGCCCATGTGCGTGAGATGACTCCTTTTACTGTCCATAAAAGCTCATCTGTCAATTTAATTGTCTAGAATTCTTGCTGATACTGGTGGCTGAATTGGATTTTTACAGCTGGTAAAGGATCATCCCCTGGATGCAAATGTTTGGGTTTACTATGCCCAGCTAGAGCGTCAAACTGGTAAGGAGTTAGTAATTCATCTAATCTTGTCATGAAATTAACACATTTTCCTGCCTCTTTTTTTTTCGCTGCTGTACTTATCTCTCATTAAAGAGGTTAGAGGTGATTGTGGTTGCTGCAGCCATATGCATAAAGAATGTCCTTTTTCAGTCGATTCGTAGTGGCAAATCCCTGCTTAAAAATAACGATGAGGTTTTTGCAGTAATCCTTAATTGTCCAGGATTTTTGTCTGACTCCAGGTTCTATTCTATGGGGAACGCAGGAAATGTTGGGGCAGCTAGAATTAGATATGAACAGAGTATTCAAGTCTTCGACTATTGGCGAGATTATGGAGTTCAGTATATGAGAGCTTTGCAATCCTGGGCCACTTTGGAGAGTCAGGATGGGCAAGTGGATGTGGCACGCCAACTCCTTAAAAAAGCTCTAAAAACACCCACCAAAGTGAGTCTTTTTGTGATAATATACAAGTTTTGTAAGTCTGCAGATATATAAGTTGTCTCAAGTGTATAGATTTAAGTCTTTTTGAATAACTATGTGAGGTATTTTGACACGCAGTTAACTTAGGTTTTCCTAGAGGTTCACTGTTCATGCTATGAGTATGAGAGGAATGTAATTATCAAAGAAAAAATAGTATTTACAATTCTAATTTGGTGTTGGCTCACACGGCATCTTGTAGTCTAATGCCTTAAATAGTGTTGTAAAGAGTAATATTTGTTTTTTGGCCAGAAAAAGCTGCAGGCTATTTGCAGACGAGCTTTGTACTCACGTATATTTTCTTTGGGAGGGTAATAATCGTTGTTTTGTGGTTTTGTTACTCTTGTCGCAGGTGGACGATGATGAACAACTTGAAGGGCTGGAAGAGGCGGAGGTGGTTTGTTTACACTCCTGGGCCATGTTAGAAAAGAGATCTGGAAGTTGGGGAAGAGCGAGAGAGTTACTACAGAGGGCCGAGTTCCTACAGCCCAAGAATCCAGTGGTTTTACAAACTCGGGCCCTTGTGGAAAAGGCGGCCCATAATTGGGGGCTTGCGAGGCGTTACTTTCGTCTCGCCACCGCGGCAGCTCCTTCCGATGCTGTGTGTTGGCAGGTGAGTTTTGTCGAAACAACCTTGTGAAATTAGCTTTGTCTGTGAAAATATTATGCTTGTGGGAGTGCTGTGAAAACTATTATTCCTGCGAAAGTTCCTTGGATTCATGTCGTGGGGATGTTCTCTTAACACACGTTGTGAAGAGAAAATTTTGTGGAAACATGTTATGAACAGATGTTGCAAAATATGACAAGTGAGTTTTGCAAAAATGATGTTCTGAAAAAATCGAGTTTGTGAAAGTGTGGTGAAATATTGTTGCGAGAAAACGTTGTCATGAAAAAATGTCGTGGATCAAAAATGTTGTAGGAGCATGTTATGAACAAATGTAGTAAAACATGCTGTGGATCATTGTCGTGAAGAAATGTTGTGAACAAATGCTGCAGACAAATGTTGGTTATTAGGCTTTCACCTGTACCATTGGGCTTTCTTTGGTCTTTGACTATGGCAGTTTCAAGAAGTGGGCAGTTTGTGGCTGTACAGTTCTATATTTGTTTAGAAACTGTCCAATCACTGAAAATGGGTCATTCAACGACCTAAAAACTCGAATGAAGCCGAGCCCTGGTTTTTTTGTTGTTGCCCTGGCTTTTTGTTTGTCGAGGCATTTTCATAGTTTTGGAATGCAACAACTGGAATGCGGTTTTAATATAAACTAGTGTGAGTTTGTCTTTTCTACAGGCGTGGGGCGTTATGGAAGCGGAACTTGGAAATGTGATTCGCATGAGAGAGTTGTTTGCAAAATCTTTATCAATTTCACCGTCAAACATTCATACATTGCAGGTGAGCAAGTTATGACTTTTCACATGTTGGAAGAGGAAGTACATAGTGTATGTGGAAATTGGAGGCGTCTGTCCAAATGACTTTGTACAATGTTTTCAGTTGTAGGTTTCTGTATGGTAACCCAAATAATTTGAAAATGGAGTAGCCAAGTGGATGGAGTATTTTACTCCCAAGCATGAGGAGAAGTAAATAGACTTATGTCGACTGTGTGATTTGAGCCTTTTTTATGTTTTTCAGAACTTTCTTTTCATCCTAAAATGTATGGTCTACTGCAATACTACAGGTTACTTCAGGGTATCTCAAGAAACCCGGCCCCTCCAGTATATTTTATGCATTATGTTACTCGAGCCATGGTGATTGACATTAGTCTCTCTGTTTGTATGGATATTGCATAAGTCAGAAGCATAAAAGAAAAGTGTCCGAATAGGTTTTTGCACTATTGCTCCAAAAATGCTTTGAAGCCCCAAGGATTTTGAGGTAACGTTTTAATTGGTTCATGTTTCCTTTTCTGCAGGCTTGGGCCCACAATGAAGCGCGTCTGGATACTGAAGGAAGTCGGCAAAAAGCTCGCGAACTTTATCAGCAATGTGTGAATGTGGCTCCGGAGGCTGTATTTGCTTGGCAGGTATGTTTTCCACATCTATTATGCCTTTTTTTTCTCCCTCCCCTTATTATTGTTGGTCGTTTGATTGTCTTGATAATTCAATATTTACGTATGGTCTAAAAGGTTATTAAAGTACCGTATTGTTCATGCATGGCATTGGCTGGTTCACCAAATTTGTCCTTTTTGCCTGCTGTCACTGGTTTTTGCCCTGTATTTTTTGGTCATGTAGTTGTGGTGTGGTTTTTTTTGTTGAAGTAGTCCTTTTTTTGCTTTTGAAAAAAATTAGGTGCTGGGCAGATATTAAGTGACTTGTCAGTACCAATTTCATTAGGTTAGCTTGATCAGATTTTTATAATTTCATCCGTCTTACAGAATAAGGATTTCTTTTCTGTTGCCGCATACAGGCTTGGGCTTTAATGGAACAAAGGGCGGGAAATCTGGAGGAGGCTCGAAGACTGTTTGAGAATGGTTTACAAGCCCGACCCGCTGACGTGGCATGTCTTCAGGTATAGTTGTTGCGAGGGAGGGTGGGAGGGAGGATTAGGAGGGAGGGCAGGAGGGAGGGTTAGGAGGGAGGGCGGGAGGGAGGATTGGAAGGGATGGGGCGAGGGACAGAGTTGGATGGTCTCTCCCTCTCTCCCTCGCCCTCTAATTCTCTTATACTTCTTTTTATGGCTGGGAGAGAGGGAGGGAGGGAAGGGGCGGGGAGGGAATTAGCTTAAAATGTGGAGTCATGAATCATAGACCAAACGGCAATATATCTGTAAAGGGGAATTTTTGTCACAGAGGATTTTGAGTGTTTTCTTTTCCTTGAAAAGGCAGAAAAGGCTTATTATGGTTTGTTGGTGTAACTACATACATGTGGTCTGTCTTGGCTTTTTTTCTAGTAGTCACGATTCTTTGTTAGTGTATGAGGGAGATTTAATTTTAGGGGAGTTTTTTTTTTTTTTGGGACCAGGCTTTTGCTATTTTCGAGCGACAAAGTGGTAATCTGCGAGCTTCGAGGGATGTTTTGGGACTCGCCTTGGCGGCCGATTCAACCAACCCTGCGGTTTTGCAGGTAGGAAAAGTCCACATTTTTCTCAGTTTTTTTTCTTACCCTTTTCATACGTTGAGCAGGTAGGAACATATACTCTTTTTACAGTTTTTACACTTACACTTTTTGTAGGTGTTCAATGAATATGACACCTCAAATTCCAAAATACAGAAAACAGTGAAGCAGAAAAATGTAGAGCATGTGAACGCAAGGTGGGCTACTATCTGTGGAGAACCGACCTATTCCTTGTAAAATTTTGTCACGTTCTAAATGTAGAGGTGATCTGTCTGATTGTATTACGGTATACCACACGTAAATAGAATACAAATCAGTGGACCTGGTCAATATACTGTCCTGCCATTAGTATATCATGCTTTAAGAAAGTAGTTTTGGATTTGTTCTTTTACAATCATAACAATTTAATGTAAAAACTGCTGTTGAACTCGTGAGGAGTGGTCCATTATTAGTATCAGGACTACAGAATGGTTTTGCAGGTCTAATAACTGTAGGCAAATTTTTTATACCCAATTTGAACTCTGTTGTAGCCAGGCCCTAAAACTTTTCTCCCTAAGTCGCTTGTTTTTTTTAACCGAAGGCTCAAGTGTGTAACCATTGCGATTTACCACTTTCAAAATCGACCAAAAATGATGTGGACACTCAATCGTATTCGCACTTTTCTGCGAAAATACTCATAGTGGGATTTGGGGTTTTGTGGTTTTTGGGTTTCAGCAAGCGGCAGAAGTAGAGGAGGAACTTGGCCACTGGGAGTTAGCGAAAGAGTTGTACATCCGGGCCGGATTGGAAGATAGAAAAAATAGTCGACAACGGAAGGATGTTTTCGAGAAACGGAAATTTGTAAGCCGACAACAATCGTCCAAATCGAACCGTAATAAACTTAGTAGACAAAGTATGAGAAAAGATAAAAGTGGCTCATCGTCATCATTATCATCTTCGGCGATGATTTCTTTGCCTCGAAACCCGAAAAAATTGAATGGTTTCGAGGGAAAATGGCGAAGGTTTAGTGAAGATACGAAGGCCTCGTCTTGAAAGTATTAAATAGTTTAGTATGAGCCTAAGGTGTGGTGTCAATTTAGCGATGTAGTTTTTTTTTCGGTGAATATATGCTTCAATTTTTTGATTTTGTTTTTGCATGTCACTCGGGACAAGACGAAAGTTTCTCGAAGGTGTTTGAGGTTTTTCGAAGTTTGTCCCAATGGGTATTTCGCAAGTTTTAGAGTTTTTTAGGGTTTAAGGAGAGTGTAGTGTACAGAAACATTTGATATTTAGTGTGGAGTGGTGTATAGAGAAAAGCTGATAGAGAGATTTGGGTTATGGTTTTTAACCGGTTTATTGTGAATAAAAAAAGTGTGAATTGTAAGTTTGAGAGTCCATCAATTGTGATTGTTATTATGTCAACAACAATAATAATAACTATAATTCCTTTTTTTGTTATTAATTCATTGCGGTACGTGTTCTTATGTTCTTGTGCGGATGGAGTGTTGTTTCTATTATTTTTGTTTATACTCCCTTGAAATTTGAAATGACTTTATTTTGAACATGAGATCTCTCAGAGAAGACATGGTGTGTGGGGGGAAGAGAGAAAAAGAGAGATAGCGAGAAGGAGCTAGAGAGAAAACAGAGAGAAAGACAGGGGGTGGGGGAAAGTGAGGGGGGAGAGAGAAGAAGAGTTAGACGGAGAGAGGGAGGAAAAAGTTGTGGTATGTGACTTGTTGGGTAGTTAGAGTATTTATCCAGAAAATCGGAATTTTAGATGGTCTGTTTGGGCTATACTTTTTTTGGCTGCCACTCGAGAGTAAAAGAATATTTACCCTCCATTTTCGTAAATTTTTGTAAAGTTCACAGTTGATCCATTTTTGGATTAAGTGGAAATTTCATAACATATGATAACTGTTATTTAAAACAGAATGATTATTGATTTGAGCTCCAAGCAAAAAAAAAGAGAAAAAATGTAACTAAAAATATTTGAGAGGGGAGATGCATCAACATTCCGACTGAGGAATGTGACTCTGGTTTTAACCAGATGTTACATGTGGGAAGTCAATTGGGTAGCCTCTGGATATTTGGCTTTGTTTTTACTTCACTTTTTCTTAGGGTTTAAGGGTTTTTCATCCTATGCACGGAGATGTCTCACTATCTTGCTCTCTTAGTAAAGCCGTACAGATTATTACATCTCGTAACGCTGTACTGTGTGCATACTGTATTTAAAATATCGTACAGTACACATTAAGTACACGGTCACTACATTACAGCATTTACAATTGTTTTCGAGCATCACAATTAAAAGTTTGAGCTCTTAAACTCGCATCTACTCGAGCCTTATTTCTAGGGAAATTCAATTAATAATTAATAATTATAATTAATTGTTCATCAACTTCGAATTCGTACTGCTGAAGTTCTCCTTTACTCCATTTAAGTGTATTTGTCCATAATTCCCTTACCTCCCTCCTAAAATAGTATTAAAAATAATGTTTGAAAACGGACAACAGATGAACAGTGAACATTTTGTCATCGTCGACATGTGACGTCACAAATTTTGTCGTCTATCTTTCTGCCGACCAATCAGCATATCGTCTGCGATCGTTTCACTTTCCCAGTTTCAAGTCGCTTTTTTGCCACCTTGAGCTCTTAGGCTGTGTGCGCATGTCAATTTAGTGACGTAACGCCGGCTTTCGTTAAGATTTTCCGTACAATTTTCCAGAATATTCCAACTGTCCGAACACACAATCGCTACACCGTCAATCGCTATTAGAGTAAAGGAATAAATAGCGTAAAAAAAATTTAGTGTTATTAACACTAATCGGGAATTTATTTCTTTTGAAAAATAACATATATACTAATTAATCCCTAACTGTAATTTGGGTTGTCCTGAATTATAAATACCCGCCCGTTCAGTGTCTACATTAATATGTGTATTCGTACAAAATCTGACAATTCGTACGCCGTCGCGCTGTTCACACGGTCGACGGACGAACATATGAGAACGTGATTTATTTTGACGAGTTTGCGTCTCTTTCTTCCAGTGCACATTCACATGTGTGCGCAATAATGTTAAGTGTCTTTTTATGCCTTTGTAATTCAAAAAGTACCATTTCATACGGAAATATCCTGTCCGTACGCCACACTATTTCCTTCGCAGTGTACTTCCATTATTAACGCTAATTGAAAAAAAACCCTTATTAGAATAATGGAAAAAATAGAATTATGGATTGTATTTCGGGATTTTTTTTTTTTAAAGGGCACCGAATTGGCGTTATATACTCTAATAGCGATTGACGGTGCACTGAATCTTAATCGTACGAAAACGTACAGATTTCAAATTAGTGAAATTACAGTACCCTACTTTATCCTGATATAACCCTAATTTGGCGAAAATACATCGACACTGGTAACTGCGAAACAGTTCGCAGTTTAACGATTTCGCAGTTCCCGTGGCCGTCACAGTTTTCGATTCCAGTTTAAATTTAAGCTAGCAGTTTGCAGTTTCCTTTGGTCGTGGCATTTCGCAGTTCTTGCGCCCGTTTTAATTTGCGCTCGCAGCTACTGTACCGTACAGTACACCGTGAATCTTTATTAGCCATATGTACACTATATCGGCACCCCAAAATTTTGACATTGATACCTTAAATAGAACAAATTACACTATTTAAGGAAGTGGACCATAATCTGCCACGTCTCCCGGCACTAAATTAGAATGAATGACGCTAATATTTTATTTACTCTAATAATTTATATACGCTAATAACGATTTAAGGTGTACCGTCGAGGTTCCAGTCTTAGGACGCCGCTGCATAGTATTTTGGTAGTTCTCGTTCCAGTTGCCGTCACAGTGATCGCGGCAGTTCGCCGTTCCGGGGTTCTTTGCAGGTCGCAGTTCGCGTTCTCGTAGCAGGCTGCAGGTGACGTGACGTGCCCGTTGCAGTCTCCAGAATGGGCGTTTATGTGCAGCAAGTCTGGTTTCGTGCGCAGCGTCGACGTGACATGTCATTCCTACAATGTTCCGAAGAAACGTCACTTTTCACCTCCCCGCAAATTCAGGGCTATGGTTTAACGGTTAGTGTACGGAAGGCATGCGCCTACTAAAGGAGGGGAATGTCATGTCAATATGTTTTCTTTCTCTCTTTCAGTCACCATGCCTTTTAACCGAAGGGGATGTCATGGCACCTCCCTCTTTCTCTCTCTCTGGCATCATGCCTTCTAATCGAGGGGGATGTCATGGCACCTCTCCCTTTCTCTCCCTCTGTCAGTTTGCCCTTCGGCTGAAGGGGGATTGACAGCTGGAAGCTTGAGACCCTTACCGCAATTACTGCCGACATTAAGAGTACCTTCAATGTTTGTAGGGGAGGGACTGAAAGGAGACATCCTGCTATGAATTCTTTCAACCGCTGGAGTGTTAGGCGAGTTTAGCTTTCTATTTAGTTTTGTTTATTCTGCTTACTTTATTTGAGGTTTATCCTGGAATAGTTTTTATTTTTTTTCTGAGCGATTAGTCATGGGAGCCTGTGTCTCGGCTCCAGTCGGTCTCGGAGAACGCGTATCCTCAGTCTCCAATTTAAAGACTGAGTTGAGTCTCACTTCTGAACTGATTAAGACAGAATCTGAGGATTACTTTCTTGCAAAAGGTAAGAAGAAAGTGTTTCTTAGTCTTTCTCTGGCTGGTATACCGATTGTTAGATATGTGAAAAACCTGGACGTTGCATAAAGTTTGAGGAATTTGACATTTTTGTAGAGATGTTGTTTGCTTTTTGTTTATTTTCAGACTGCTAAGACCAGGTAAGTAGTGGCTTGGATGGCTTATTTTGACAGTAAAGCAGTTTTTGAATAGTGAATTTGAGTTGTCAGATTCTCTTTGCAGACAAAGGCGTTTTTCATTTGAGCTGTTTGGCAACACTGTCACGTATCATTTTAGTTTATCTTTTTTAAGGTCCAGTTGTTTTTTTTGTGTTTGCTCAACTTCATGGTATTTTGTATTTTACATTCTTATTGACTTAGCCTTCATTGCTATAAAGTTACAGTTCAAGGTACTAAGAATGGCTCATTTTTTTGCAAAGAATAGCACAAAATTAACGATGAGGTTATTAGGTAGGTTTTAATGCTATAATTGTTCCATCACATATGTAAGGTCGTTGCTTCATTCTTTTGCCGTGACAGTTTTTTTTTCTTTTGCTGTTTTTTGTGCGCGTTTCGAAATCTTTATTTCTGGCTCAGTGAATTGGAACTGCCATTGTTAAATGCAAGAGGGGAGTTTTCATCAAATTCTTTCATCATTACTGGATGATAAAACATCACCTACATCTCCGTGCTCCCCTCATGACCAGGTCTTTCCGTTTGCAAAAAAATTCACATATCGCGAGCTGCAAGTGGCCACTCAAAACTTTTCCAGCAAATATATCCTTGGTGCAGGCAGTTTTGGAAATGTTTACAGAGGAGTTATGTTAAACCTTTCATTCGATCCTCCTGAAAATGCTTTTCAGAGTCCCAGTTCAATACCGTCCTCGTCTGGAGCAGTAGAGGTGGCTGTTAAGGAGTTAAGTGAAGACAGTTGTCAAGGATACAAAGAATATTTGGTAAGTACTGATTTGCACTAGTCTCTAGCAGGTTTATTCCGATATCCTTTCTTTTTCCTTGCTCTGAGTCTACTGAACGAGGTGTCGACGGCGGCAAAAACAGAAAATAACACCGATCTCCCTGTCTTCCCTTTCTTTTGTCATTTTCCTGTCATTCTCGAACTTGCATTCTACTTTTATTTTCCCTCCGTTTACTTGCCATCTCTGTTATTTTGTGAGCCCATAACGATGTATGCAAGTCTGGTGATGAAACATTTTAACATTACAAAATTGCAACATATTGCACCTTATTTTGCCCTTTTTTTAACTTTTAATGGGCACGATTATGAAGAGATATTAGATCTGAATTTCGAGGGCAGACAAAATCTAATAGTGCAGAAACATGGCTTATAATGTCTAGCAGTTATACTATCCACTAGCGATGCTTCAGCGGATTAGTGGTTTTTTTTTGTGTTCTTCTGTGAGTCGCATATGTCCTTAATTGTCTTTGGGCGGATTTGGTCATGTATACATACTGCTGTTATTGAGGTCACGCCTGATGTGGTAGACATGCAAATTCATGTTGAATAGGGCATCTCTTCTTTCGTCTGAGTTTGTTTTCCGGCTATTTTATGCCTTCGAGCGTATGTCGACAAAAATATTGAAGTTCCCTGGTTTGACTTTTTGCTCTTTCGTTTTGCCATGAAAAGAAGAAGAAAAACTGAACTGCTATCTTGAACCCAAAAAACTCTTTTTTTTGCCTGGTTTTGTAGTAAAGCCTACTTCTCGGGAAAACACTGGGAAATAGTTCACTTTTGAGGATTGCGTGATTTTTTTTTGTTTTCTTTTAATGGTTTTATTTGAATTGCGGCAAAATGCTTTCTTTTGATACTCTTAGAAAACACTTAAAACCTTCAATCTATACGGCGTTCCTTATCAGGTAAATTATCTCATGCTTTTTGTGTTGATCCATGTCTATTTTCCCCTCTCCCTCTCTTTCTCTCTCTCTCTCTTCGTTCTCCTTTCCTTTGGTTAACTCTCTCTCTCTTTCTGTCTCTCGTCTCTGTCTCCCCTTTCTCTTTTTTAAAAACAGTTTAAAATTCAATAATGAAGTCATCCTTCGACTTAGAGGAGTTAAAGTGTAATTGTACCCCTGGTTCTTAATTCTTTTTGTTTCGTTTTTTGTTTATTTGGTTTGTGAGTTTCAATACTGAGTTCCTATGTGTTACTGTCTTAAAATTGCTAAAAAGTTGGCCTCCTTTGATACTGTGGTGTACAAAAACTCTGCAAAGTATAACCAGTTGCAAAAATGACAGGTCATGCAATTACCAGATGGCAGTCCATGCAATTGCCAGCCAACTGGTAGTCCATGCAATTGCCTGGCAGTCCACGCAATTGCCAACTGGCAGTCCATTCAATTGCCAACCAACTGGCAGTCCTGGAATGCAATTGCCAGGTGACAGTCTTTGTGTGGGTTATGGACTCTCCTTTTTTTCAGCGCCTGGAACCAAGCACAGTATCTAGTCTTTGTTACGGTGAATCCGTTATCCCTTACAGTTGTCTGTTGTTGACAGGGGATCTAACTTAAGATATGTTGCCTTTTGTAGGCCTGTATCTCCCCTCCAAACTATTTTACGGAATCAGAAAGATTTCACTCATGGAGAAAGACAACATCAACAATATTTGCGAACGTAGTACTCTCATCTGGTGAGTTGTGATGGATAATTTTTCAATACGCGAAATCGATAGAAATTGAGAGGAAATTAACCGCTGATTGAATTTTTGCAGCATGGAATAATTGCAAGAGAATAAAATTATCATAAGATTTTATTAATAATTCAAATGAACTGTTATTATTTAGTATCATTGAATACTTATTGTTGTAAATGATTAAGTATGTACATAAGTTGTGAGCAACATGCTAATTCTAATTAAGTTTATTTTTCATGGTAAACTCTTCGTAATTTGTAAAAATTGCACAATAAAGTACGAGTTTAGTAAAAAAGCAAGCATAAACTTTTGATTGTTTCATTTCGTTCATTTTATGTTTTTAAATTATAAGACAAAAAACTATATTTTCGTTCGATAATTTATGTTTTCACTTTAATCATTGCATGCATGTCGTTTGTTCGATAGAATTTACAAATAAAGATGTTATTGGACAAAATTGTTAAGGCAAGATTATTATTCTCTTGTTTGAAATGCTTCTTTTTCGTAATGCTTCTTGTTCATGATGCTTCCCGTGTGTGATGCCTCATGTGCGTGATGTTTTTTGTCCGTGATGCCTTGTGTGTATGATGCCTCTGGTGTGTGATGCCTCCTGTTTATGTGGGCATGAGTGGCCATGAGTGGGCATGTGTGGCCATGAGTGGGCATGTGTGGCCACGAGTGGGCATGTGTGGCCACGAGTGGGCATGTGTGGCCATGAGTGGGCATGTGTGGCCATGAATGGGCATGTGTGGCCATGAGTGGGCATGTGTGGCCATGAGTGGGCATGTGTGGCCATGAGTGGGCATGTGTGGCCATGAGTGGGCATGTGTGGCCATGAGTGGGCATGTGTGGCCATGAGTGGGCATGTGTGGCCATGAGTGGGCATGTGTGGCCATGAGTGGGCATGTGTGGCCATGAATGGGCATGTGTGGCCATGAGTGGGCATGTGTGGCCATGAGTGGGCATATG
>JBBHKE010002707.1:32001-76534 GCA_037447655.1 Zygnema cylindricum | reverse complement strand
AAACCGAAAAAAAACAGAAAGAAACAAACAGAGAGAGAGAGAGAGAGAGAGAGAGAGAGAGAGAGAGAGTGCTGTTCTTTGCCTCTCAGTCAGAGATTCTCCCAATTGTGTAACAAGACTAATCGCAAAAGCAAAGTACAACAAATCTCCCCCATAATGTGTACGGTTGACCAGAAAAGGCACAAAAGTTTACATTCTCCAGATTAAACTGATAAGTAATCACCAACAAAAATGGAATAGTAACACTGGAGCCTGAAAGACAGACCCGTGAATTGAAAAACCATGAAAAGTCAAATGTCAAACTTTTTCCTGTGATACCAAATTAACAAAACCTCAAGACATACCGTCTATCTTGGTGACAAACCGGATCTTGAAAAAGAAAAAAACAGAAGTCATATACTGGCATGTTTCTCTTAAGACCAACCATTCAGTAGAATAAAGTAGCAATTGGCAACATCCCTCAGTATAATTGATTAAAAAATACTACATTTAGCAACTGAATTTTACACTTTTCACATGTACTAGTGTGGCCGAAGTCTTTTAGTACTTTATAAACTACAAGTGTTCATATAAGCCCTTTATCTGAATACATTAACCCGTAAAACTCCACAGTTTACCAATATTTGGGTGGTCTATTGTATTTATGACCTTAGTCCATTTACAGGTCTTTTAAGAAGAAATAAGAAAGTCTGTCTATTCCTAAGCACGAGTTAAGAGTAGAGAGCATGTTGGTCCTTGAAAATTACACAAAAATTAGAGTGAATCAAAAATGGCAAATCAATTACAAACTTGCAGAAACAACCCACACTAATAGGGGCAAATGCACTTTTCATCACTTTTAGAGTCGTCAAATTATTCGTGTTAAAGGGGTACTGATATTTACAATACTTAATTATGGTCAGACGACGTGGCTCATTCTGGGCCACTTACTTTTTAACAATGTTATAATTTTGGGTTTAAAAAAAACTGGTCCGATTTAAGTCTTATTAACTCAAAAAGCGATAGGAAAAGTGCTGTACATTAGTCCATCCGCACTAACTACAGTGAACAGTTTAAACATCACCATTGGTCACAGACGTACCTCAATCATAAGAACCGCATCACTGGTGCCTGCGACCACCATATCTAGTGTTGAATTTTTCATTTGTTGGACGGTAGGATTTACCACATAATTGCCATCAATTAAACCCACTCGAACTCCAGCGACGGGCTTTAAAAGGGGAATGTCTGAAATGGCCCTAAAATCAGACAAGGAAAACCCGAAATCCCAAGAAAAAAGAACTAAGTGTCACCCAATGTCACCTGCCTCGAAGAGATTTCCTAGGTTCTTTTAGGGTACTTAAGGTATTTTAGGGTTTTTTAACAAATTCTGTTTAATATGCGAGTCGTCTCCTTTATAGAAACGCCAATCATCGAAAACTCCGAATCTATAAATATTTGGAACTTGAGGGGAGTCTTAAGATACTTGCATAATCTTAATTTTGAAATTGGCATAAATGTCAGAGAGATGAGGAAAGAAGGAAGAAAGAGGGGGGGAAAGATTAGGAGAGTGAGAGAAGGAGATGAATACAGAGAAGGAGAGAATACGAGGGGATGTTATTCAGAGGAGAAGGCGACAAAACAAAGTTAAGAGGAAGCGAGAAAGAGAGAGAGAGAGAAAGGGAAGGGGGGGGGAGGGAGGAAGGGAAAGAATTTACACCTGCCTTGAGACAGCCAGCTAACAATGAAGACCTGTTGTTTACAGAATATCGTCACTACTGAATAAGTATAAATAACATTTTTTCTAAAATTCCTATAATCAATTGACAATAGAGTATCTAAATATTAAAATTAATCAGTTTAATTTGAAAATCAGAGCTTTAAGCTAACTAATTTAGAGTGTGAAAAAAAAAGCAATGTTTGCGATTGCATACTGGTCACTGGGCTCAAAACTTGACTGGCAAAACATTGGTGTAAATATTTTTCATATGGCATTTTTTATGACAAATTACAGAAGCTTTATAGGGAGAGCGCGAGAAAAAGGGAGAGAGAGAAAAAGGGAGAGAGAGAAAGAGGGAGAGAGAGAGCCACATGAGACATGACAACATGACATGAGACAACTTGTTAATTGTAAAGAGTTGTAGTGGGCATAACATGTGAGCATTGACATTGAATGTGTAAATAACAATAACTGATAAGCATTGCAAGGAAAATGTACAGATTTATGGATTAAAAAAATTATACATTATCGATGATGATTCATTTTGAATGATTTTAACGCATAGAGTTATATAAAGATTTATGGAGAATGAATGTGATTTTTCAATGTATGACACCTCTTGAACACGGGACATGAAAACAAGAAATGGTCCCCACTTGGTATCATAAATAAGAAAAAGGACTATATCAAATGCACTGACAAGGAAAGAGGGAGGACGAGGATGGGAGGGGCAAGGAAGGTGAAGAAAGGAGGGAGAATTAATAAAGGAAGTGTGCCTCGTTTAATCCTAGAGTTTGTCCAAACAAAATGGTGCACTGGTTGAAATAGCGTGGGGGGAGAGAGGGACAGAGTGAGAGAGAGAGAAAGAGAGACAGAAGACACGCAGGGCTGCCCAAGGTGCAGTAATTAAAAAAGAGAGAGACCGCGAGACACAGAGAGAGGGAGGGGTCTCACAAAGCCGGCCCTGCTACAGTAAGTGAGAAAGAAAAAGAGAGATGGAGAGAGAGAGAGAGAAAGAGAGAGAGATAGAGAGGGCTCACAAGGAGGGCTGCTCCGGCTCTGGCCCAGTTAGAGAGAGGGCAAAGAGAGAGAGAAAATGAGAGAAAGAGAGAAAGCTCATCCGAGAGCAGAGCCGGAGAGCCCATGAAAAGAGATGGAGTTGAAGAGAGAGAGAGAGAGAGAGAGAGAGAAAGAGAGAGAGAGAGAGAGAGAGAGAGGGGGAGAGTGAGAGAGCGGGAGAGACAGAGAGCGGGAGAGAGAGGGGAGAGGGAGAAAGCGAGAGAGAAAGAGCGAGAAAGAGGGAGAAAGAGGGAGAAAGAAAGAGAGAGAGAGAGAGAGAGAGAGGGAGAGAGAGAGAGAGAGGAGAAAACAATGTCAAATTTTACATTAGAATTAGACAACATTAGAACTAGACAAGAACATTCAAAGTTGTAGCTGTTGAACCATAGTTCCCAGTACAAAAAATGAGGTCATATTAAACGTGTTTAATTAGGGTTTACGTCTAAAAAACGGTCATAAAAGTGCGCTAAATACGCATACAATTTGCAGAAAAAACTTTTAGCATGCATATGGTTTCGCATACATTAGCTATGTGCTGAACAAAAGCTAAGAAAATAAAAGACACAACTTTCCATATGTGAACAATTGAGTTTGTATGTCCCAAAGGGAACTTATTAATCTCAAAACACTAATAATATTTCTATGAGATTTGCTGTTGATGGCTTATAGGGCCATGATATAACTAGCCTACAGAAAGTCTACATACCAGAGAGAATGTCAAAAAAAAAGATAGTCAAGATAATAATCTAGATTAGTAATGAAGATAATAAGATAATCAAGATTTTAGTTTCAGTACCCTATGTCATCATCACATTGTGGAAAACTGTGAAAGAAAGATACACCAACAAAAAGGTACATTGCAGCTCCAAAAATCATCGAATAAAAGGGCAGAATATGTAAAAAACAAAAAAAAAAGGGGAGGATTTGTTGATTTTGTGAGTACCCAGAGGAGCAATTGAGTTTCTCTCGAAAAACCCTTTGCCACCATTGGACGAATGGGTCGATCAATTAGTCGTGAAACCAAGACCTGAATTTTCAAAAATACCCATTATTTTTTTAATAAGTTACACTCTTTAAAAAAACAGGAATTCCAGGAAAATAAAAAAAGTACCGTTTACGTGCCCAACACATAGTGACAGGTGCATGGAAAACTGCATTTGCCAAGATATCCGAAAACCTCGGCAAAAAACTTATATATTACTGACTTCTCAATTTTGTTTTCCTTTATTCCATTTTACTAGAGAGACTTCTATCCTGTCACTCTCCTGTCACTCTCCTCCCATTTAACCAATGATATCCAATCTTCTAATTTTTAAAAAGAAAAAAAAGAACAGAGGACCAAGCTAGATCATGAGAACAGACCCAAAAAATGCTTTATCTTACAAATGGAGAAGTACTAGTATAATTTAATAGAACACGACCGCATTATTTTTACATAAAGAGACCTGAGCCCAGATTCTTGCAACTATAAAAAGAACAAACCTTAATGAAACTTCTCGTATATTTGTACTCAAACCAGTATTCATAACAATATGTGATCCAATGGACCTGAAATTTCCATTATACATACCTCGTGATCGCGAATCTTTCCCTCCTTTTTGAAAAAACCTCCACTGTCCTCCCCTCAAATCCCACCCTCAACACACAGTACCCATTTTAGTTGATGGCCTAAACTTCACAAAAACCTTACTATATTGCACTCTCGTCCTTGTATGTTTCCTTCTACATAAAATGAGCTTTTTCTATTTGAATTTGTTTGTTGTTTAGAATAATAAAAGGGTTTTTCTCTTTCTGAGATTGACTTCCCTAGCCAACCATTGCAAACAAAACATATTTATAACTGCTTTAAAAACAGTTAAGAAACAGTTCCGTAAACAGTTTAAAAAAAATATTGAAGCAGTTGATTTTTTTCTTTCATGATATTCGAGGAGGTTCATTTAGCGTTGTTTCAAAGATTTCCAAGAGTTTTAGTTTTTCCAATGAGCTAAAAGTGGCATGGCTAGCAATTCTCTCTCTTTCACATTCAAAACTAATAACTAGATTCCCATTCCATTATGTTAAAATAATTGTTTTTCAGATCACCACTAGAGAGTCCTACTTATCCACTAAAGCCTTGTCTAAACACACTTTGCCTTGTCTACAAACTATTCCAACGGGTCTACTCTTCAAAAATTCCAAACCCTGCCCAAAGTTGACGCATTTTTTTTTCTGTATTGGCGGTGAAATTACTCCGATATCTACTTGAGCAATGTTGACCGAGCACACGTGTTCTTGTATTGGAACATATGAGAAATTTTGGTTACATTTACAGCACCAGCAAAATCGATCGATATATGTTGATATTTTAGTATTTTCTAGGTCTTTATTAGGATAGAAAAAGTGCAAAAGCGCAGAGGCAGTCTGCCTCTGACTCCCTTCTCCAAGCCCCCACACTTGTTGTAGTCACTAAAGGCTGGAAAGGGAGCTAGAGCCATGGCTGCATAAGCTTGACTCCCTTCTCCAAGCCCCCACACTTGTTGTAGTCACTAAAGGCTGGAAAGGGAGCTAGAGCCATGGCTGCATAAGCTCTCCAAAGAGACAGGTGTAGATAAATGGTAGGTTTACTAAAATGGATATTGACGGATCCAAGAATTGATCCTGGAACCTACCGTCCGTCAAGATTCCGATAGACGGTAGCTTTGTCCGTTAAGCCTAAGACTAGTGATAGTACACATGGGGTTTGATATATATTTAAATAGTTAGAAGTACACTAGTTCATTTACCGGGAAATATAAACGTAGTGCATAGTTACAATTATAGATAGTACAGAGTACGGTTTTATGCATTGTATGAAACGGATATCGCGCGTTTGTTTCGAACGCGAAACAAATACCGCGCGGTTATTTTCAACGGCTAAAAATATAGCCGGATTTGATCGGACGGCCACGATAGGCGCCGCAATCGCGGGATATGTACTTTTGGCGTTTTACGGCCATCGCCACGCCAAGTGACACGTGGCACGTCAACATTGGATTGCGGCGACTCCGGAGATTACGGGAACAATAAGGATATGACATGTGTCGACATTTCGGCCATATCGTATGATGGTCGTACAGAAAGTACACCGGCACTTGATTCTATACGGTACAGTAAAGTGATTGGTGCCGTACGTCAGTAGATAGGGTCTTAGAGAGAGAATAGGACTTAGAATTTTTTGGGTAGGTAGTCGCCTCTCCCAGAGAGCATCTTGTATAAAAGGCAAACTTTGGCCAGCCATAACAATTAATTTACTTAACCATTTTCAGTGATTCTTTTTGCTGCGGACTCAGGGGTGAGAGTCTAGGCTACACAGGGGTGTAGTCGGTCAGAGTTTTTGCCTGCCACGATGGCTGCATTTTCAAGGGAAAGTCAAAGTGGGTGAATGTGTCCAAAACTCATATTCTAACTTTGCATTCTGTGGTGGAACTGAGTACACAAAAAGTCTTATTTCAAAGGGGTGAAGCTATAATGGGTTTCCGATTGTAAAGGGGTCAGTCATTTGGGTTTATATCAACTTGGAGTCGGCACTATCTAGATTAGCTTCTTTTGGATCTGCGATTTTTGTGGGCAATAGAGCACACAGAGTTCAATATACATCATTCCTCGCTCTCCCTCACCCTTCCTTGCCCTCCCTCCCTTCCCTCTCCCCTCCCTCCCTTCCCCTCTCCCCCTCCCTCCCGCTTCCCCTCTCCCCCTCCCTCCCTTTCTATAAACAAATATCTATATATTATATATATACATATACATCTATAAATCTATGTATATATAGATACATCTGTATAATTATATGCATATATAGATAATTAACATATAATATTATATGATATATAGAGGCCTCATGGGGTTTTGAAACCACAATCATCCTTTTAAGGGGGGAAATGTATGACAAGAAAAGTTCACTATTTTTGGGAGAATAATCACCAAATATCCGGGGAGAGAAATATGTTACTAAAAACTATAATCTCAATGCACTATTCCTAACAAATTCTCGAGAGGATATTGACTGAAAAGCAATAAAGCACAAGTTTGATTTAGTTAAATTAGAACACAGGTAAATAGGTTTGACGTATTGCAAAAGGCTCATGTAAGTTACAACTATATGCGGGAAATTAAACTCTAATTGGGACATTTCAACAAATTTCGTAACCTGTCGTCAAAAGTTTCCTGGAATGAGGCGGCTCAAGATAAATTTTCAAATGTTTGGGTCCCCGAAATCTTCAGAGAAGTTAAACACAGATATGAATAAAACGATGCCACTACAAAATTGAGGCACAAACCTTAGTACAAAATGAGGTACAAATCTGAAGCACAAAATTCTGACTGACATTAGTGCAGTTGAATAAGTGATGGTGGAAAGTATACCTAGTTCTTCCAGCAGCACTAAATCGTTCTTGATAATTAACCGATAAAGGAAGAAAATCAGTCTCTCCTCCTTCCTCTTCCGCACATGCAGTGGCATATACCATCTGTCGCACCCATCAGTAAACGAAAAACAGAAAAATTCAGAAATGCCAAAGCCATAGTAAATCATTACAGCTGCAATTAAATGAGTGCTAGTTTCAGCAAAGGGTTGTTTCATAAATTATTGTGGTTCAAATCCACTTTTGCCACACTTACATCGTGTTAAGAATGAATATGTCACTCCACTAAGAGTGGAAAAAAACAGGCAGATAATTGACCTTTACCCAAAAAAAATATTATCGCAATGAATGAAGGATAAAACTAAAAATAGAGACACCAGAGTTAGGCTATTTGATGTCTTTTGGCTTTGAAAAATCTTGGAAATTGTTATTACCGTGTCTCCATCTCGAATCATAACAGCTCCATTAGCCTGCCTTCCGATTCGCCCAGTCTCGATCGTGATCTGCCAGGTGGCAAAAAAGCACAGATCATAAAAGACAAAACCTAGTCAGCAGAAAAGATTTCACTCTACTCGGAAAATCGACTAGTCGTCACACATGACAAAACCGAGCCAGAATACAAATATCCACAGTACCTGGCACATATATATAACTTCATTCGTTGACCAATTCCCAAAAAGACAAACAAAAACTGGCATGAAACAGGTTAGCTATCTGCCATAGTCAAAACTACTACTGCAGGACAAGAAAAGGGGCAATCCTTGAGAGGAAACCAACAACCCAACAGAGGGGAGGAATTAGACACAAAGCAATTAAATCACATGAGCTTCAGCATAATGATGGCTAAATAATTTAAATTTGCCCTTTTCATGTCGGTGAATGGAACATGTTTTACTGCGACTTTTAGCATAAAGTCAATTGGACTAACTGTGGGGTAAAAGTTCTAATAGAAGAGAATTATCTTAACAGTGAAGATTGACTCGGGCATAGCCGGCAGGTACTAAATTAAGAGTAGAAGAAAGTAAGTAACATTCAAAAAAGGTAAGAAACACAAAAAACAGGGAAAAAGAAACATGAAAAAAGGAAGGACACATACAAAAAGGAAAGAAAAAAACATAAAATAATTAAAGGAGTATTAAGAATGTTAAGGCCAGAATTGAACTTAACAATCATCAAAGAAACTCTTAAAATGAAGCTCCAAACATTGGACCAACATATAAGCCAAATAAACCTTACACACACACACACACACACACACAGAGAGAGAGAGAGAGAGAGAGAGAGAGAGAGAGAGAGAGAGTTCTTTCAAAAAGCGAGCCAGACGAAGCTTGAGGCCTAGTTACACAGACGAGAGTGGTGAATTTACCTCTACCACCATGAGAAAGAGAGGGAGTTTGAGAAATAGAATACGGTGGAAACAACCAGAGAATGAAATAGATGCCTTCTCATAAAATTTATTCACACAATTGTACACCGTATATCACAGAGTTAATGTGTTTTCCAGACTTTGAACTCATTTTTCTCTGTGCATTT
Source organism: Zygnema cylindricum (assembly GCA_037447655.1). NCBI lineage: Eukaryota > Viridiplantae > Streptophyta > Zygnematophyceae > Zygnematales > Zygnemataceae > Zygnema > Zygnema cylindricum. The sequence continues at coordinate 67,864 of JBBHKE010002707.1, read as the reverse complement.
CGGTTGCAGCGAAAAGGTAAGATCCTTACATTGCTGGAGGTCTCCAAATGAAAATCAGACAAAGTGTGCATGAAGAAAAGTTCATTTTAAAGAGAAATCACTATGCGAAAAAACATAAACGCTAAGCAATACACGGTGCCGTGATCCACAGTCACTACTTCTCCAGAACAAAATTAGTTTGAAGTAAATAAGAAAACAAAACAGAGATACACTTAAGCATCCAGCACACGACATTTAATGTTGGCACCAAATGCCCCACTTTCTCAGACATTGTGCTTCAAATAAAAGAGGTCGAAAATGTAGGGGCATTCAAAGAAAATCAAAGAAGAGTATCAAAGGCAAACTGGTATACTGAAAATAAGCTTAAAGCGATTTCAACGAAAATTCACAAGCTAGGCTTAAAACCATGGATTTGAATTTGGTTAAATTGTGAACGAACCATGAAAATAGGAAGCCCAATTTGCTAAAGATTGGACTGATATACACAACCATTCCTTTCGTCATAACGTGAATGGGTTATATCATAGTGATAATTAAACAGAATTTATGGATCAATGATGCAAAGTCGTGGTGAACAAAGTGGAAATTTGTGTTAACAATAAAAAATACTAAATTCATACTAAATTTCATACTGAATTGGTTTATAAACTCAAACTAAAATCATACCGAATTGTACTAGTTTCACACTTAATCATACTAAATGCATACTAAAGCTTACTAATTTCATACATAATTCGTACTAAACTCGTACTAAGTTTTTACTAAATCATACTACATGCTGCTTACTGTGTAAACTTGTGTTCGCACATTTGAATCATGGCATAAAACAACCAAAAGAACAATCTCAATTGAGAACAGCCATTCCTGGCAGTTGAGTAAAGCAACTGCCAGGAAAAAAAAAAGGTTACAATTCTTCAGCTTTTTAGGCATTTCGATTAAACAGAAAAAAAATGAAAGAATGTCACTCTTCATTTCCCTCGCTTCGTCTCTTTCTCGTTCCCTTCCCTCACCAAATGTTTCTTCCTCCCCTTCTCCATCCTTATCCCCTCCCTTCCCCCTCCGCTTTCATTTCCCCCTGCGTAATCGCTCTCCCTTTCCTTTTTCCGCATTTTCCTTCCCCATTTTTCTTCCCCATTCTCTCCCTCTCTAGCTCCATATGAATGGATCAGTTCATAAAATATTTCAGTAACTCGTACTTTCAAATGTAGTGTGGAAACACATGAACAGTTTATGAAAGTTAGAATCAGTACCTCACGTCCTCCCACTGTTAGGGTTAACACAGACGGTTTCAACCAAGAGGAATTTTTATCTCCAATTTCAGGGTTTTCATAAATTTTAGAAACTCCTCCGTTTTGCAGCTTTTTCTCTGCTTCTTCCGTGATAGATGACAAATTAGTATTCACTTCCGAATTGCCAGATTTCAAAGAATTGGAAACATTGCATTTAGATCTTCCTGGAAAGTTCCTGGAAGGTAAAGACAGAGCTAATTTGGATTTTTTTAGGGCTTTGGAAGAAAAGGAAGATAGAAAGGAAGTTTCTGATTTAGCATCGACAGGAATGGACACCATAAATGGAGTGGAATGACGACAGGAAGGAGATTGAAAGAGAGGACGCGAGACATGGCTGCAAGGAGGGCGTTGGGAGGAGAGAGAAGGAAGAGAGACAGAGGCAGGCATGGTTAAACAGGAAAAGGAGAGAGTATGAGGGAACAGAAGGGCAGGGAAGAAAAACACCAATGTCACGTCAAGTTCATAGGGGAGATAAATAAGCCAGAGAAGAGAAGAGAAGAGAGGAGGAGAGAGGATATGATTAGAGAACAGAGTCAAAACAGCAAGGCGGCCAGATTATGTTTCAAAACGTGCGAGCTTATCGTGCGAAACCAGCGCATGTAACAAAATTTAATATGGTGGAATTCGATGCGGCCGCAAGAAATCAGCTGCAGGAAATTATAGTATCGTAGGGTGTCCTTATTTCGTGCAGTGGTCGTACGAAATGTCCGCACTTTTGCTCTGTGCAAAGATTCATGGAAAAGGCCAAGAATCGGATAATTGCAGGAAATCATCGCAGGGTGTGCTGATTTCGTGCAGTTGTCGTACGAAATGTCCGCACTTTAGTTATGTAAAGATTCCAAAGGAAAGATCAAGAAGCGGATAAGGAAATATGCTACGTCACTCCTATGACACATGCTACACCGCGCATCGTTATTAGTGTCAAAGTTTAAATAGTGTGTAAGTAAATATACCGTCATTGACGCTAATTAAGAATTTGATTTTTTTTTTTAAAAAGGTTTATTCTAATTTCAGTGTTAACGCTAATTTGGAACAGCAAAAATGGAGAATTTCTGTACGATTATATACATTATTATATGTATCAGTACAAAACAAAAAAAAATCGTACACCGTAGTGAAATTTATATATCCGTACATGTCAGACTAATTTACGTGTCAGACCAATCCCGTTTTTTTAGCGCACGCTCTTATGCGTACGCGTCCGATTTAATTCATTTGTTGTAAAACTTTCACTTGAAAAGGTACATTTATGTACGGTCTGATATCGACCGTACACCACGCTATTTATATCTTATTGAACTTGAGTTCTTTACGCTATTTTGTACGGTACCTCAATTAACGTCAAGGAAAAATTAAAATCATGTATCCTATTTGAGGAAAAAAATCAAAATTTAAATCACCCAAATTAGTGACTTTGACACTAATAACGATGCGCGGTGTACTACAGTATTGAACTACACCGCGAATCGTAATTAGAGTAATGAAAAAATTAGAGTACAAAAACTGAAAAAAACAATTAGAGTAATTAACGCTAATTTATGTGATAAAGCCTTTTCAACTATGAAGTTTACTCTAATTTATTTAAGTACTCTAATTTGGCACGATAATATCCTCTACTGTAAAAAAGGTATCTGTACAGAATTTGGCAAAACGTACAGTTTATCGTCACTATGACGTTTGCACTACGCGGTTTGTTATAACGCAGATACATGATAACGGCCTGTATTCAATCATTATTCGTACTTTTTTACTTAATAAAGTACAATTTTGCACGGTCTGACACTGTCCGTACTCCATACTATTTAAAACGAACCTATAAAAGAATTAAAAACGCTAATTAAACTTTACCTTCAATAGAATAATGAAAAAATTAGAATCGTTTACTCTATTTCATGTGATATAGTCGAAATTTCGAGCGACCGAATTAGAGTAGTTTACTCTAATTACGATGCGCGGTGTAGTGTAGATAATTTTTTAATGTATGAAAACAAAAAGGGTTGTTAACGCTATTTTTGGTTCAATGACGTTAAGCCAACAAAACATTAACAATTCAACACCAATAAATACGCGTAGCACTAATTTAGTAATTTAGAATTTTAGATCCATATTTCGATAGTTTTGCCCCTATGGTTTGCGTTCACATAATCGATATTTGAACATGTGAGAGAACAGGACAGGTTCGCGCCTTTTCCATTAACTAGTAAATCAATGCCCGTTACACGGGCAAAGGTCATGTTGTGTGTGTTTAAGGTTGTATAGAGTTTTTGTACTCTATATGTTTAGGAACAACTTCAGGTGGGTTTTTTTATGAACTATACAAATGTAAATCATATGTGGGAAAAACAACCATAGGGTGTTTTGATTTGCAACACAAATATAGACAAATTTAAATCGAGAGAATGTCCCATGTAAGATGTCATTCTGTGCAAACAAACATGATTTGAAGTTCAAAATCATATTTAGTCTACTTCACAACAGGAATATCGTAGTTGAGATTTAATGGGTTTATTGATGAATGAGTGTCACCTTTGTAATAACATTCAATGGTGTGTGGCTCTAGCAATTTCAACTGACTAGCTATACTAAACTAACCATTCTCCACCTATATCTATGTATAACTGTCAGAAAAATCAAATGTTTATTTTTAGCTACAGATCTCATGTTGGTGTGTTTTGTTACACAATATGTTTTTGAAATCACAAGACAAAATGAGCCCGTTACACGGGCAAGGTTCTTGTTTGTGTGTTTATGCTTGTATAGAGTTTTTAGCCAGTGTAATGGTTTGAGCCCTTATTGTCCAATTCGTGCGGATTTTGATTTCTTTTCCGATTTTAACGTTGTATTCGCGACTTTCATACTTTTCTTAAAATCCATTTAGTTTTCGCTGTACGAACATATTCAAAAATGTACGGAGTGCGTAATCATAGAAAATCCTTAAAATATCTAAAAATGTACGGAAAGTTAATAGAATTGTACAGTAATATACGGAAATTGCATCATACCAAGCCTAATGGTACAACATTTTTTTGGCAGTCGTACTCAAATATAAAAGAATGCACAACAATGTACCTTATAAACCCTAAAATCCGCCCTTTAATTACCCTAATATATACGAAAATGTACGACCACTGTACGTAACTGCACGAAAAGTGTAGCGCAGCTGTATTGAAATATACGGGAATGTACGGAAATGTACCCTACAAAACCTAAAATATATAACCCTAACAGGTACAAAAACTACGGACGATGTACTTACATGTATGAAAAGTGTGGGGCAGTTATACTCAAACATACGGAATGTAAAGAAATGTACTATAAAGCCCGAAAAATCCCTTAAATAACCCTTAAAGGTGCAAAATGTAGGGACATTGTCAGTAATGTTGGGTATCAAGGGCATGTTGCCGATATTCGGTATATATCGAATTTCTGGTACGCGAGATTCGATATATCGTTTCGATATATTGAGAAGCAAAATATCGCAATATTTTTGCGATATATACAATTTGTTTTTCCTCTAATTTTTTTTCAAACCCCCCCCCCCCTCCCCCTCGTGGCGCACGCTCAGTGGGGGGAGGGGGGGGGGGGGGGGGAAGATTTTCCATACGATTTTTCGTACAAAATTCCGTACTATTTTTCGTACTATATCTGTACGGATAACCACTTTTTACCCAAATACATCGCGATAATTTATGTTGGTCTCGGTACGATATATGGCAGACCCTGACCGGTCGATATTCGATATATCGAATATTGAAATAATTGTGATATGATTTCACGCGATACCCAACACTAATTGTCAGGAAATGTACAATAATGTACTGCTACATTGGCAGGTACGCATTGTATAACATTTTTTTCATCGTTAAATGTGTATCGTGCGTAGTATTCGCTCGTTTGTTTCGTGCGTATTATGCGCACGGGACATCTATGGTCGATCTCCACGCTATGCGCCACTTTTGGCAGACTGCGCTTACTTTTAACGACACTTTTTTAGGGGCCGGTACGGCTGGTAGTCAATACTGGGGACTGTTGGCAACTTTAGATTGTGTGAGCCGTACGGCAGTTTGTATTGCGACGCATTTTATAATTAGAGTAATGAACGCTAATTTATGTGATAGAGCTTTTTCAACTATGTAGTTTACACTAATTTATTTAAGTATTATATATTGGGTTATGTCAGCGATAATTATTTGCGCGATAATTATTTGCGCGATAATTACGAACACTGAATTATGTGGACGGACAAAAATTGCCTGTCCGTATATTTTGACGTTAGTATTATTTGTCGCGCTGAATGTTAGTTATGTCGGACCACCGTCGAAGGTTATATGTAAAATAAACGCAGTTACATAATCAACTATCAACCGTTATGACCGAATGAATTACGGTTGTAGTTTGAATGTAAACAGCAACGCTACATTGTGCCAGCGGTACGGCGGTCCGCACCGCGACCCATGGCAACGCTACACCGCGAATCGTTATTAGTGTCAAAGTCACTAATTCGGGTTCTTAAAATTTTGATTTTTTTCCTCAAATAGGATTAGATGATTTCAATTTTTCTTTGACGTTAATTACGGTACTGTACGAAATAGGGTAAAGAACGAAAACATAATAAGATCTGAATAGTGTGGTGCACAATCGATGTTAGACCGTACATAAATGTACCTCTCTAAGTGAAAATTTTACAAAAAATGAATTTAATCAGACGCTCACGCATAAGAATGTGCGCTAAAAAAACGGGATTAAAACGGGATTATTCTGACACGTAAATTAGTCTGACCTGTACGGATATTTAACTTTCACGACGGCGTACAATTCCTAATATTTTGTACAGATACATATAATAATGTATATACAACGAATATTCCATTTTTGTTGTTCGTAAATTAGCATTAAGCCGAAATTAGAATACACCTTTTAAAACAAAAAAAAAATCTTTATTAGCATCAATTACGGTAAATTTTCTTCAGCACTATTTAAACTTTGACACAACGATTCGCGGTGTACATTGTGCAAGTCCTACGGCGGTCTGTACCGCGACACACGACAACGCTAGCAGTACGGCGGTCTGTACACCGACGGTTGTCAGCGTAACATTACGCCAACCGTACGATTGTCTGTATACCGACGGTTAGCAGCGTAGCATTGCGCCATTCGTACAGCGGTTTGTACACTGACGGTTGGCAGCGTAACATTACGCTAATCTTACGGTTGTCTGTACACCGAGGGTTGGCAGCGTATAATTACGCCAAGCGTACGGCTAACTGTATACCGACGGTTGGCAGCGTAACATTACGCCATTCGTACCGCGGTCTGTACACTGACGGCTGGCAGCGTAACATTACGCCAACCGTATTGCAGTCTGTACACCGGCAGGCGGCAGCATAGAATTCCGCCAGCTGTACAGCGGTCTGTAACGCGACGGGCGGCAGCGCTTCATTGTGCCCGCGGTACAGCCGTCCGTACTGCGTGTGACGGAAAAAATCCAAGACAGACACATCGTCCAAGACAGACACATCGCCTATATAAGGATTTTCGGAGGGGTGAACAACGTTCTACTATTTATATACTGATATCGTGAATCAAATCTGAGAGCGCTTTCGCGTGTCGACGCCACTTCACTTTCCCCCATCGACGCCACTTCACTTTCCCCCATCGACGCCAGTGAGACTGTTTATGTACACCGAGAATCGTTATTAGTGTCAAAGTTTAAATAGTGTTGAAGAAAATTTACCGTAATTGATGCTAATTAAGAATTTATTTTTTTTCAAAAAAAAGGTGTATTCTAATTTCGGCGTTTATGCTAATTTGGGAACAACAAAAATTGAATATTCGCCGTACGATTATATACATTAATATATGTATCCGTACAAAATATTAGAAATCGTACGCCGTCACGAATTTTAAATATCCATACTATACTAATTTACGTGTCAGACTAATCCCGTTTTTTTTAGCGCACGTTCCCATGCGTGCGCGTCTGATTTAATTCATTTTTTGTAAATTTTCACTTGAAAAGTTACAGTTATGTACGGTTTGACATCGACCTTACACCACACTATTTATATTTTATTGTACTTTCGGGCTTTACTTTATTTTTGTACGGTACCTTAATTCACGTCAAGGAAAAATTAAAATCATATATCCTATTTGAAAAAATAAATCAAAATTTGAAGAACCCAAATTAGTGACTTTGACACTAATAAAGATTCGCGGTGTACTTAGGGTGAAGTTCCATCAAGCGAAAAGTGGCATTTTTTACAGAAATCCGCGACTCTCCGTACCAAATCGTACCGCCTATTTTGTTTTTATACAAAAAACAACATTACAGAGAATCTTGCCGATACTCTCTGAAGGTTTTGAAGGTAATACTGGCCATCGGATGTTCATCTGCGAGGAGTTCACTTCAATTTTCTCTGTTACACTCAACCCACCTCGAAGAGGTGGGTTACATATACAAAAAAACAAAAGTTGTCACACGCTGGACAATTAAGCTACGTGTCATGATGGAAACCAACGAAAAATCTTAAGATTTGCACATGACACGCGGTTTCCAAAATACAACCGAAAATTAAAACGAAATTTCCTAACATTCCCTCGTCACACTATTTCTCTCAAAAGACTTTCGTTATGTTCGAAAACTGAAACCCTAAAAAATGAGCTGGCGTACAGAATGGCGTCTGCAAAATGTATAATTTTTTTGTCGTATGATTACTTCGTACGCAGGTACATGGTACGCAAGTCAAGATTTGAAGTTAAGTTTGTCGGTGCTAAAAATCTGAAAGATATTAAATATCGGATCGTAGCTTGCATGGCGCCAGTCAATTTAGAACACGTGGCTTACAAACTCTCCGTGATGGAACTTCGACTCAGGGTAACATTCCATTAGACGAAAAGTGGGGTTCGTTACTGGACGTCGTACATTTTCGTACATGGTCGTACAGAGCCGTACTATTTTTATTTTTTTTGTCAACGAAACATCGTTACTGGAAAGCTGTCGGGAAGCTCCAATGATGTAGGCGTCATTATTGACCGTTAGATGTTTCACTTTTTGAGATCCGCGAAGCAATCACGCACATCATCTAGTGGCCCCCAACTCTCCTCGCGAGGAGAGTTGGGGGCCACTCGATGATTACCATTGGTACACGTGAAAAAGCAAAAAAAACATCTACGTTGAACAAGCGATCACAGGCGTAGACGTCGTACAGGATGCAGGTCAGTCAAAAATATCCTCGCACGCTCCGTCTGACATCCACCGACATTCAAAGTTTGTTGCGTCTTTTTCCCATTCCGTTTCGAAATTTTGATTTTCATTTTGAAAATCAAAATCTAGCCACAAACTTGACGTATGAATCATTAACTACCTCCGGTCGTACATATAGTTCGTTCTGACTTTCCGTTTGTAGATTTTTTTAAGATTTTCAGAATCTGGACTCTAACCTATGTGGCGCCAATCATAATTGGGGAAGGTTCGTTATTGGCCCGACAAAATGGAGCGGACTTCCAGTAAACGCTGTCAGTAGACTTGTCCGTACATTTACTGGGACCGCCTAATGGAATGTTACCCTCAATCGACCCGGTCTGTAGAGTTTACCGTACAATTACAGGAACGTATGATGGAACTTCACTCTTAGTACAAATTAACTACACCGCGAATCGTAATTAGAGTAATGAAAAAATTAGAGTACAACAAAAAAAAAACAATTAGAGTAATGCACTCTAATTTATGTGATATAACTTTTTCACAAAGGAAGTTTACTATAATTTATTTAAGTACTCTATATTGGGTTATGGCGGCAATAATTATCAGCGCTGAAATTATGAACACTAAATTACAAAGATGTACAAAATCTCCGTATGGTTTTGACGTCATCATGACGTTAGTACTATTTGTCGCGCTGAATGTTAGTTAATGTTTACACTGACGACGATGCTGTCGACGGACGAGAGTTATGCGAACGGCTTTTTTTTCGATGTGATTGATTTTTTGTTTAGTGTGATTTCACGTGCGAGCGCGATTCTATTAAATAATTATTTGTACCCTTTTACTTATAAAAGTACAATTTTGCACGGTCGGCCGCCGTCCGTACTCCATACTATTTAAAACAAACCTATACTATAATTTTTTACGCTAATTAAACCTTACCTTAAATATATTCATGAAAAAATAGAATCATCTACTCTATTTAAGGTGATAGAGTCGAAATTTAGGGCGACCGAATTAGCGTTATTTACTCTAATTAAGATTCGCGGGGCAGTAGTCAGCGTACGGAATGTAGCATATCGTAGAAAAATCTATTTAAATACACCCCGAATTAGGTTACTTTCGCATGTGCTAAAGTTACAGTTATTTTCTGTCGTTTTCCTCCATAACTTAAAAAAAAATGTGAAAATCCGCAGCCGTACCAAAAAATTGAAATTACCACGGTATAAGTTGCGTTACCTTTAAACTTTAGATGTACTACACTTTGTTGTCTAGCGCGATGTAGTTTGTCGTCCAGCGCGTTTCGACCCACTTTCGCGTCCCTTCAGCTCATTTTAAAACTTTATATAAAATCACCTCGCGAGGTGATTTTAAATATAGTTACACGAGGTCAGCGAAAAAGCAGATCTCTCGCGCGTGTCAAAAGTTGTTGACAATTTTTGTGCGCGGGGTACAAAAAAAAACCCACTTTACGCTTGCATCATAGTTCAAAAGTAGGCGTTTTTATGGTAGGCCTTTGGTCGGCGCCTTTATCGTAAGTTGTGTTATGGGCTTTTCATGTGATCTTCTTCGATCGCGACTTTGATCAGCGACCGTCCGATCATCCGAATCTGACGGTGTAAATGAAATTTTTGGTCGGAATGTTTTAATTGGTCAAATTTTTTGTCCGAATGTTTTAATTGGTCCGAATAGGTCCGAATACAATATGGGTCTTAAGGTCATATTGTATGTTTCGCGTACATTAGGCATATTGTATGGGCGTACTTTCACCTACTTTTGAACTATGGTTTGCAGCCTTTGTGCGTGACTTCTTTCCGTGCGCTTTTTTCCGTACAGGGGCCGTGGAGAGGGTTTCGACCGTAGTTCAAAAGTAAGCGTTTCTATTGTAGGCCGTATGTAGGAGCCTTTATCGCAAGTTGTGTTATGGGCTTTTCATGTGATCTTCTTAAATCGTTACTTTGATCAGCGACCGTCTGATCGTCCAAATCTGACAATAGTATTATCGTATGTTGTGTTATGGGCTTTTCATGTGATCTTCTTAAATCGTTACTTTGATCAGCGACCGTCCGATCGTCCAAATCTGACGGTTTAAATAAAAAATACATCAAAACTCACAAAAAAATAATTTTTTGTCTGAATGTTTTTCAAAATTTAGACATGACGTTTAGTTCTCTATTGATCAATGTGCAACTCAACCCTGATACTATTTTTTTCATTTTTCAACCAATACAATATGGGTCTTAAGGTCATATTGTATGTTTTGCGTACATTAAGCATATTGTATGGGCGTACTTTCACCTATTTTTGAACTATGGTTTCGACCAACAGACGCCTTTTCGCAAAAGCGAAGTCTGTGAAAGCGCCTCCCTCTCTCTCCCTCTCCCACTAACGCGTCAATCTCACAAATCTTGCAATGAAAAAAGGCAAGAAAGGTATCAAATGAAAGATCTATAAAAAATATTTCTTTTGGTTGTCTTTTAGCTTATTTTGGTGGCAAGTAGAGTGAGAACGGACGAAAAAACAAAATCGGGAAACCATGGCGGAATGTTTTGAAATTAGTGACATCGACGCCTCGTAATTTGAGCGTGACGTCAAAATGTCACAAAACCTAAACATCTACAATGTCACAAGTAGCTACAGTAGACGTCTACAACCGTCTCTATTTTGTAAACGTCATCAATTATCACGAGTTTTGTACTCATCTACAATCGTCACAAATTACACCCACGTCTACATCCGTCACAATTTAAAGTTACGATTTCATTTTTTTACATACCAATGCTCTGAAAGCTGTACGGAGAATCTTCGCTAAAAAACAAAGTAACAAGACTAAGTTTCGGTTATATGCGAAAGTACCCTTAGTGAAATTCGCACTAATCAAACCGTGCCTATATTACTTTAAGGATAAAATTAACAATATCAATTTCATTCTATATTTAATCGTCGTAACTTAGGGGCGTCGATACAGTGTTATTAACGTTCAGAGCGATCCACGCCGTTTTGAACCGCCCTGTGTAATGTGGTGATGCAAATAGTTTTTAGTGTGAGAAGGCATTTATTTAGGACTTTCGTTCACATAAATTTGAATTGGGTTTTGGTCTGTGGGTCTTCCTCTTGAGTTGTAAGTTTTACGTCCACTCTCTGGCCCAGCCTTGGGATTATTGTTTAAGACTCTTTTTTGAGAAAAAGAGGAGGTATGCTCAAGAGTGCACAATTTTTTGATTATTTTGCTACCATTTGGGTGTCTGAGAGAGACTAGTGGATAAAAGCAAGGAAAGGTGTCACGAAGAAGGAACGACATAGAGACGCCTCGCATGTTATATTGCAACTGGCTTGGAGGAACGGATGGATGATCGTCAACAAATAGGTGGCATAGGTCATGCCAACTTGTTTCCACCACAAGGTGCGGGTGTCTATATGCCATGTCAACACAAAATCACCATGGTAAAACATTAGCGTTGTTGCGGTAGGTTATCAATTATTTCTACATTTAAGACAAGATGAGCCATTTTTTCCACCGTGGCTCCAGTCACCATCTCGAAGAAATGCTCCGACACATAGTGAAAAACACATGGTCTTTCCTGCATATCACGACAAACTAGCAAAAACCGTGGATGGGTGAATTAATCAACTCCAAGCAACAGCGTAAGTGAATCGTCTTCGAAGAGTGCCATATGCAATATTATCTTTGAAGGGAGTGTCATTGTGTTTAAGACAAGGTTGGTGTTGGGAGAACTATTGGTACACGATTCTTTAGTTTTTTTGGAAAATCTAATGGGATGGTTTTGGTCTTAATTTCATGAGTTTTTTTCCTAAGCACAAGATCCATCCAATTTGGATCCCGTGCTTTACTGCCCGAACAGCTTATAAAACGATATTTGTCATCGCATTGTGGTTTATTCATCCACTAATTCAAGGGCGGAATAAAAACTTCAATTGACTTTTATTCGGCTCATACGAGTGTGGGCAACTATAAACTTTCGGAATGACAAGAGAGAGCCCACATAATGGACTAATTCGGACAGAGTAAGGAGTATTTCTTGAAGATGGAAGAAGTGAGGGATTTACTAATGATTTATGGGCAAAAACCCAGCCGATAAAAAACCAATACAGATTACACGTATTCAGATCATAAGGTTCATGAGCTCTGAAAAAGGATTCATGTGTGAGCAAGCAATCGACTTGGTTCCAGTAACGACGGACGGTGTAGCGGTCGTCAACGGACGGTGTAGCGGTCGTCAGTATTGATTTCAAGTGGGACATAGCGATGATATAGAGATGCAAAATGTTTCCATATCTAAGGAAAGGGGCACATCGTATAGTTTGCCCAATGCTCTCATCCTTCCGACTCCACTGAGCCATGGGATAGCCTCAAGGACGGGCAAGACCCGTCACGATCACGACCTTTTCTATTTGTTAGTGGGTTATGTATACCTTCGTTATCGTTTGCGACACTGTTAAAAAATTAAATGTTGCATGTAAACACAAAATACTCCCAGTATTAATAATGTACATATTTTGTGCGTGTTTGTGATAATTGTCAACTTTCTCAATATGTTTGTAGTCGTTATGGTTTGTCACATCCTCCGAATCTTCCCAAGTCATGTTTGGTCAGGCACACCCGCGAGGCTTCCGGACATATGTAAGGCTGCTTTAAGATGGATTGTTTTAGTGTGGCTTTGTTAAGGTACTTTGTTTTTTTGTTGGTATTGTGTTTATTGTTGTTTTCAGTCCAATTTTTTTTTTCCTTCCCATGTACTCAGAGATGGTTTACCATTGCACTTTCATAGAGTCATATCTTGGGAAGCTGATGAAGTGTTCATAATCAAACTTTATTTGTACTACAAGTTGTGAATGGCTTCACGGAGGAAAGACTAATAAAAGAAACTCATGAGAACCACAGTTAAAATGTGCAAAAAAAATGTGAATGGAACCCGAACTATACCTGTATTTTACTTATAATAGGCTTATAGCTTCATACGGTAAAGGTACTATATGTACAATAGACGTTTAGTCCCATAATATACATGTTTTACACCTATAATAATATTTAGGGTGTATTCCCATGTAACCGTAACTTAATCTTGTTACTTTGTTTTTTAGTGAAGATTCTCCGTACTACTTTTCAGAGTGTTCATATGTTCGAAAACTATAATGTGATGGTTGTAGATGTGGGTATAATTTGTGACGGTTGTAGACGATTACAAAACTCGCGACAATTTTTGAAGTTCACAAAAGAGCGACGATTATAGACGTCTAGTTTTTTGTGACATTGTAGATGCTTAAGGTTTTGCGGCGTTATGACGTCATCCTCACTTGTGCTAACGCCGACTTCATTGATTCAAAAAATTTCGGCCATGGCTTCCCAATATCGTTTTTTCAATTTTTCTCACTCGACTTGCCATCAAAATATGCCCAAAGGTATTCGAAAGAATCATCTTCCATAGCTCTATTACTGCATAACAATATTGTCATGATGTGCTCCAAAAAGCGAGAGATAAAACTGATAGTGTGAGAGGTGAAGCGAGGGAAACGTCTTCACAGACTTTGCTTTGGCAAAATGGCATTCGTCGCTCGAGACCCCTCACAACCCCTGTACGGAAAAAAGTCCATACAAGTTACAAATTTTTTTTTTGTGTACTTGTGTTTTGTAAAATTGTTTTGAAATTTTATACCACGTACAAACACATAATCTTATTCGTTGTTCAACCGTTACTTTAAATAAAATTGATTCGCGAGTCGTTTTCAAATAAAGTTCTTTGAAGATGACGTTCTTGACGTTGTGATGGGTCTAAAAGAGAAAGACGACAAGCTCCAGTACATTTCAAGTTTCACAATGACGCAAATTGTACTATGGTTTTCACATTTTTTTTGTACGGCAGAAGATTTTCGCTGCAGGCTCTGTTTTGGACGACAAAGACAAGAAAAGACCCTTACTTAAACAAATGGGAACACACCCTTAGTAACGGGTGACCATTCATAAAATTTCCCATTGTTTTCGCTTATTTTAACTCCGTAAAAACATTACGTAAAAGACATACACTACACGTTCAGCACCATATCATCCAATTACAAAGATAAACAGCAAAACAAAACAAAAGAAAAAAAAAAGAAAAGAGAGGCCAGATTTATAGAACACCAGGTAACACCTTGTACACCAAATGAAAGAATCCTACTCAAACCCCAACCATCGATATTGCACAGTCACAGTATATACTGGTTCTAAAAGGGTCCTAAAAACATACTTTTTCTGATTTTACCTACACATTAAGTGTCTCCAGAAAACAGCTTCAGTCTAAACTGTGGCATACTTTTTACTAACAAAATATCTAACTTTCCTTGTCGAAAGTGCGAAAAAATACACCTAGAAGCACGAGTAAAGGTACAGGGAGAGGGAGAGGCAGTGGGAGAGGGAAAGAGAGAGAGAGAGAGAGGAGTGGGAGAGGGAGAGGGAGTGGGAGAGGGAGTGGGAGAGGGAGAGAGAGAGAGGAGGCGGAGAGGAAACAGTAATAGTACCAGTACCAGTCTCTGTTGTTCCAGTTTCAGTTTCATTTCCCGTTTGGGTATCAGTTTCAATTTCAATTTCAGTTCCAGCATTTCCGCATATTTCAATGGTAGTACATACAATAACTTTTGTCAAAATCCGGTCGGTCACTACATGACATCTCCTCTCTCTATGTCCTCTCTCTCCCTCCCGTCTCCATGTGATTGTCATCTCATCAACGGAGAGCCGTAGTCAGTACTCCTAAACGGTGAAATCCGTCAAAACCTTCCCATGTTCTTTGAGCTCTTTGAGTACAATCCTCATTTTGTTTTGGTTAATGGGCTTCGTCACAACTCCATCGCCTCCCAGGGCTAAAAACTTTTCCCTTGTGGCACTGTCAGTATTAGCAGTCAAAGCCACTAAGAGAGGACGGTCCTCCTTCTTTAACCTCGCCGTAAGTCGTTTTGCGACCTCATAACCGTCCATATCGGGCATCATCAAGTCCAATAATAACACCTGCAGTTAAGCAATCCCACTTATTAAGGGTGAAAATCTCTCAAAACCAACTTTGTAAGCAAAAAGAACACTCAAAACCTACTTCATAAGGGAAAAAAACACTCAATACCGACTTCTTAAACAAAAAAAACCACTCACAACCAGCTTTAGTAAGCGTAAAAAACCCTCTAAACCCACTTCGTAAGCGTATAAAATTACAAAAAGCTGCAGTAAAACCCATTTTGAGAGAGGGAGAGGGAGAGGGAGAGAGGGAGAGGGAGAGGGAGAGAAGCTCCCACCTTGAACCCATGTCCTGGTCCTGCAAGAGCCGACAAACACTCTCTTCCTGAGCTGACATCTGTCACCTCGCATCCGAGCCGAGTGAGAAGTCCCTTTGTGACCTTTCTGTTTACACTGCAAAAACAAAAAGGAAAGGACCAAACGAAGAAAACTAATGTTACAAAACCAAACATAAAAATAATTTTAAAATGTGTTTGAAAGAAACCGCAAAAACGTACCAAACACGACAAGATTGAACATTTAAAAACGCAGAATAAAACTAGAGGAATCTCACAAGGTGTATGGGACGAAATCAAACCAAAGAGGCTCAAGATACAATAGAAAAGATAAAAACAAAAACGCCATACCCTGAGATAATAACAAATTGTTCAATCAGAGAAGACTCATGTCTCTAATTCCACAGCCTAATATAAAACGCAGGCAAAAATCATGTCAAAAAAGTAAATAAAAAACAGCGTTATGCGACACGATGTACCATAACAAGGGATAACCCTAAAACCTTTTCCCCCCAAAAACAAAGAAACCTACAAAATTATGAAAACCCTAAACACCGTACAGTCCAATCGGTGGTCCCCAAATTTTACCTGTTATCATCGGTCACAAGAACCTTTGTCCCCTTAAAGTCGGCGGTTTTGCTTGAAGCTGCTGATGTGGCATTTGTCGGCTCCACTTCCGGAGCTTTCTCGGGAATCCCGAGTCTCACAATAAAAGTTATTGTGGCCCCCTTCATCGGACCCTCCGACTCAATCCAGATATGACCTTGCATCAAACCAACAAACCTGTACGAGTAGGAGAAGAGAAAATAATACATAAGAAGATAATACATACCGTGATTAGCGTTGACACAATATCGGAAAATGTCTACTAATGTGACTCGGTTCGACCCGAGACATTGTTGGTATAGGAAATAACACAACAACTTCCATCGCAGAGAAGTGCAATTCTTGAATGATGTAAAGCCGTTTATTCCGACTTGCTACAACGTTCGTTATTATTTTACCTTTTTAGTCAACAAGAATAGAACTTGAAAGAGGCAACATCTAGGTGATTTGAACTAGCGAGAAACTAATCTTGTGATTTGAACCACTGTGAAGACTTTGCCCACAAAAGGCTAATAAAAACCTTCACGTAACCTTATGTGAATTACCATATACATAAAACAGTGTAATTATTGGTGTTATGTACAGTGTGGGTTTTGACACACAACCTACAAGAAGCTTATTTCATACTAAAAAACGATATGAAACAGTAGTCATATACAACGGGTGAAATCAAGAGAATCTACACTACTTGCGGTGTCAACAGTAGTCAATCCGATGTGGGAACCATGGAAAAACAAAGAAAAATAAAGGAAAGTAAAGAAGAATAAAGGATAATGAAGGAAAATAAACAGAGCACAGGATGTGCCGTTGCATTATTAAGAAGAAACAGAAGAAAATAAAGAAAATATAAGGAAAATACAAGGAAAATATAAGGAAAATACAAGGAAAATGTAAGGAAAATAAATATACCTTTTACAAATGGCGAGACCGAGACCTGTTCCCCCGTAGTTCCTTGTGGTGGTGGAATCCGCCTGAACGAATTTGTTGAACAGTTTCCGGATATCCTCCTGTTTGATACCAACTCCTGTGTCTTTAACCTGGAAAAAGAAAAGGGTAAGATCAAAAACTAAAGTAAGAAAAGGCACGAAAGGTGACAAAGAACCTGGAAAATAAAAGGTAAGGTTTAATATGAGGGTAAGAATTTGTAAGCAATGGTGAAAACGAAGGGCTATGGAGTGGCAATTACTAAACTTGAAGATGCAATGTAAATAGCTTATTGAACTAAGGGGCATTCCGTTCTACAGCTAGAATAGTAAAAACCTTAAGAAATTAAACTGAGAAAATGTGAGAAAGGAAACGAAATGGTAAAACATAAAAGAAGAGATTTTCCGAACAGCCATTCACCATTACGCATACAGATTTTAAAAGACCATTTGAGACTTTTCTTTGGAAATGAAAAGGTCACCTTAACTTATCTGCCTAAAACCCACACCACTTATTGCAACTAATTTACCATTGCAAATGCGGTTTTTTTACTGCATACCTGGACTCGAATATAAACATGCTTGTCGCTCGGAATAAACTTGAAAACGAAATTCTTGTCCCGAATGTCCTTCGGCCGTTCTACGGTCACCGAAATTGTAACACTTCCTTCCTTTGTGAACTTTACAGCATTTCCGACAACATTTAATGCTGTTTGCATCAGTCTTTTGTCGTCTCCCACCACCATTTCCGGAACATCCACTGGCATTCGTAAAGCAACTCCAAGTTTTTTCACAGAGGCAATCGGTTTCACGAGACTTACGACCTGTAAAACATACGACAAAATAATTAACAGCAACTCCACGTTTTTCACAGAGACAATTGTTTTCATGAGCCGACAAAACAATTGAAGCAACTCCGACTTTTTCCAAAGAAGCTCTTGCTTCACGAGAATTACAACCTGTAAAATTATAAGATGAGAAGATTCTGCTGAAATCAGAAATCAAAATCTTCTGACACCTTAAAAACCACTGCAAAAATGAAGAGGAGAACCCACTCCATAAAACCCGAACCACTAGACGAACCACCATAATCAATCTGGACCACACTACACTTAATTAATGCCAAAAAACTGGCTGTACTCATCAAAAAACGTCAGTCTTTTTGCAAGATTAACGCTCTTCTTCCAACTTGACAGTCGGGAACTCCTATGCGATAATCAAGTGACCAGAATGGTAGAGGTCCAGTACAATAAATGAGATTCACATTAGTCATAAACTAAGCCAAATCCTGTGTTTGACACATAAGTTCATGTAGAACCCACAAAATCTATAACAGGACAAAAAATCCACAAAATCTACAACAGAACAAAAAATCTATAACAGGACAACTGTGTCATCATCCTACTGGATGTTTACACAATCATAAAGAAAAAAAGCCTGCATAAAATTCAAAAGACTGTAACTTCTGTAATAAAACTGATAAAGATTGAATAGTATAGTATAACAGTAACAGAAACAAGAATAACAAAAATTGTAATTAAGAAAAAATCCAGTCTATATGCAGTTGCTCTTGGTGATAGCATCATTAGCAGAAATTCAGAAACAGATTAACACATGAATAAAAAAAAGACGCCCAAGTAAGAGGAATTACCTCACGGAAAACTGCCTTAAGGTTAAAGGTACGTTGTCCCAACTTTAGACTTCCATCTTCAAGACGTGAAAGGTCGAGGACGTCATTAATTAGAGTGGCCAGAAGATTGGAGCTTTTCAAAACTGTATCAACCATGGATCTCTGTTCTGGAGTCAACTCCGTCTCCTGTTCTCTCCCACACAGTCCACAGTAGAAGATACAAGCGGTTTTTAATATTATAAATAGCAAATCCTAACGGCTCTGATTTTATGTCGGAAACTACCAGTGACGTGATTCAGTTTAAATTGCAACTTTCTGGCAACAAAACTAGCATGATTCATATTCCCTTCACACATAAATTTCTGGAAAGATTTCTGGCTAAAGTGTCGGGTGAGCACCAAGTGGCAGTAGACAAATCATTCGGAGCAAATTTTATTTTTTCGGTCTTCCCAGAAGTTCCCCAGAAGTTCCCCAGAAGTTCCCCAGAAGTTCACCAGAAGGGTTTTACAGGAAAAAATGTTTTACACCAACATTTAAACGTATGTACAAATCTTTTTCGATGCCCGGTTATTTTGTCCATCCAAAATTTACGTGACAGTCGTGTGTTCTAAAAATAGTATGCCACATTGTCATTACACTCCTACTCCCACAGATAATTTTTGGACGTCGTTCAGTAACCTATTGGTTGGGAAATAAAATGAGAATGGGAACGAATCACAAACGTCTATGAAAAACATCAGAAATAACACACTGAACTTTTACGAACAAATTTATAAAATCATATCACATGTACAATCTGACAAAAAGATACAAGATACTTAATTTTACATAACAGAAACGATTTTCTTGTACTTCCGCCGTACTGTAGTACTTCTTAAAACCGAAAAATTATGACATCAGTGGAAACTTTTGAACATAGATTCGCGGACAACATTCGTTCTTACTGGACGCTTCATAATTCACGGAAATATCACAAAAAGAATTAGATATAGAACGTGGTATGGATTTTTTTTTTTTTAAATAGAATGTTCTAATCGAATTCAACATTTTTTATTCAACATAGGCATTAGCCAGTTTTCCTGCCTGTAATAGAGTAGAGAGAGCAATAATGGCATGCATTGGAGTTCGCATTTCGTGGTTCATAACAGCCAAAAAGTCATTTCGGGCTCGAATTGCGGTTTCTGCCTCTCGTCTCGCCATGTCCAAAGCCACATTTTGCTCCATAAGTAAATCTCGAGCTCGAAGAGATTCTTCAAGAATGGCCGCATGTGACAATGCAACCGCCACCTGAGAAACAATAAATGGAATAAAGATTAAAACAGGTAAACATAAACCGATTAGACGTTTTACGATTAGACGTAAAATGGTTAATACAAGTGAAATATTCACAGCTTTCATAAAAAATGGTCAGGTATCCATTAACCAACTGAACTGAAAAAGGAACGCTAAGTAAGAAGAAGGAAACGTCTTGAGCTTTGACAAGCCATAGTCAGGGATTCCATACAAGTTGTCAGGTATTCAACATCTGATCATGGAAATGGTCGATCGGTACACTGTCCGTTGCTTTTGGAGTCAGTCACTCCAATTCAAAAGAGTGTCCTTCTGACCCAAAATCATTAACAAGATTTAAAGACATTCATCTGTTAAGTGGTCCATCATGAGCCAGTAATTTATGTAGTAAATTCTAATAAAGTATTAACGTAAACAATTCCCTAATTCTGATAGTGCATACAGCTGACAACGCAACCAACAAAGCCACTCACATTGAGAGAGGGGGGGAGGGAGAGGGAGAGGAGGGGGGAGAGGGAGAGGGAGAGGAGGGGGGAGAGGGAGGGAGAGAGGGAGGAGAAGGGAAAGGGAGGGAAAAGGGAGAGGGAGAGGGAGAGGAGGGGGGAGAGGGAGAGAGAGAGGGAGAAGAAGGGAAAGGGAGAGAAAAGGGAGAGGGAGAGGGAGAGAGAGAGGGAGAGGGAGAGGGAGAAGGATTGTCAATTGTAGAAATATATATGGTGTGTGGTACGCACCATATATACTTAACAATCGCAGTACTAACTTGGTTCGATGCTTCAAAGGCTCTCATTGGCTGCACGCGTTATTTTCTGAATAATTTTGAGGCATATGCCATGAACCTAGAAATGATTTATCCCTAAATCACACCTATGTGACCTATGTCACATATTTCAATACTCGAATTTTAAAATGATACACCATCACATGTTAAAAAAGTCATCAACGTTGAGTTGAAATGATACGCCATCAAATTTGATTTTACAGGGTCTCACATACGTAAAATAGTTTGAATTGTGGAT
The DNA here is from genome assembly GCA_037447655.1 of Zygnema cylindricum. Classification (NCBI taxonomy): domain Eukaryota; kingdom Viridiplantae; phylum Streptophyta; class Zygnematophyceae; order Zygnematales; family Zygnemataceae; genus Zygnema; species Zygnema cylindricum. The sequence goes on along the minus strand of JBBHKE010002707.1, from coordinate 46,631 downwards.
TCCCATGTAATCTGCTACCACCTCCACCACTTTTAACTCGTGAACATGGCAACGCCATTTACCAAAAATAGTATGGATTCTGTAATCCTCACCTGATCTGATACCGCACCTGAAACAGCGAAGATTCCGGAAAACCTCACATGACCAGCTGCTACACCTAAAATAGTGTGGATACCAGGAATTCGCAACTGACCAGCTATCTCACCAAAAAAAGTGTGAACTCCGGAAAATCTCACTTGATCTGCTACCACCTCCACCGCTTCTAACTCGTGAATGTGCCATCACTTTTTACCTAAAATCGTGTGGATCTTACCTTATCTGCTACCACACGGAAAATAGTGTGGATTCTGGAAATTCTCACCTGGTCTGCTACCACCTCCCCCATTTCTGACTCGTGCACATCCCACATCCTGCTACCTCAAATAATGTGGATCCCATTCTCATCTGATATGCTAGCACCACCGCCACCATTTCCCACTCGTCTTCTGCCACCACCTTCTACCTAAAATGGTGTAGATTTCATTCACACCTGATCCGTTGTTTCACCTACGATAGTGTGGATAGATCCTCACCTGATCTGCTACCACCTCCACCATTTCCAACTCGTGAACGTGCCACCTTCTCGCACTATCGGACGGTAACATCAAAACCAATAAAGCGTACGACCGTTGACTGGAGTCCGGCCAATCTACCGAGTGGAAATTGTTCAAATGGAGGAGAGGAACCCTAACAGCGACCACATCTCCTGTCATATATTTGGAAGATCTCGGCCTTGTTAACGCCACTGGGCTGTTGGGAGAAATAACCACCGCTCGATTCGAACTGAAAACCTGTTTGATGGTCGGATGTTGAATAGGAACCGTAATCGAAAGCGTTTGTTGTCTAAGAGTGTGTGACAGTTGTAACTCCAACGAGTTTCTCGAAGGCATCCACAAGGCACATTCTTCCAATGCCAAAGTTTTTCCCAACTCGACGAGAGTGGTGTTTAAAATCGTGTGTCGGTCGAGAGTTGACCGAATCTCGTGAGTCAACATTCGAACATGCCTTCCGGTTTCTTCTTGAGTTCGAATTAAACCCATTTCTCGATCGAGTTCAGCAGTTTTATTTTTCAAAAAGAGCTCACGAGTTTTCACAGAAAGAAGATCAGGGATAATATGGACCTGAAAAATAAAAGGATAGAATTAAAAGATAGGTTTTTCAAAATAAAATCAGTCATTTTCAATAATCAGCAAATGTATACATGAACAATGTAAAATAATACATGTACTACATGAGCAAAGTAAAAAATGCGAAAAAACATAACAGTGGCAGCACGAAAAAGATACAATGGCCCAAAATAAATCTGGTTCGGCAGATATATAAGAAAACTCCTTAACTCTCTCTCTCTCTCTCTCTCTCACACACACACTGGTTCGGCAGATATATAAGAAAACTCCTTAACTCTCTCTCTCTCTCTCTCACACACACACATATACCTCTCGCCCCTCTTCCCCTCCATCTCCCTCTCCATCTCCCCGCCTCTTCCCTTCCCCTCCCCCTCCCTCTTGCTCCTCTCCTCCCCTCCCCTCATCTCTCCCTCCCCTTCTCTCCCCTTCTCACCTCCATCTCCCCCTCCCTCTCCCTCTCATCTCCCTCTCTCTCCGTCTCCCTCTCCCCCTCTTTCACACACATTATATGGAGGCCAAAACGAGATGTTTCAGAATTTACTACCTTCCTCGAACAATAGTACAAATGACCCAAAATAAAAAAAAAATACCATAGTCAAAAAAAGGACCATAAAGACTTAAGTATACATATACATTTAATTAACATTTATAACACCAGCTAACAACATTTAAGTCATGTAAAACAAAAATGAAGGGTGCTAAACCTTCGGAAATTCTCTCTCTCTCACTCTCTCTCTCTCTCTTTCACACTCTCTCTTTATCTCACTATATAAATACATTTCACTCTTTCTCTCTCTATCTCTTTCTTTACAACCCCCTTTTAATATTTTTAGAGTTTGGTGGATATGAAGACTTATATTATTTGGGGTTGGGCTCCTTTACCAGCGTTAGGGCACAAACCTTCGAATGTTTTTTCTTTTCTTGAAGGTTGGGTAAACAACAAAACATGTTTATTTTCTAGGGTTTGGTAAACAGCCAAAGTTCTATTTTTTAGGCTTTGGTAAATATAAAGAATTTCTAAAACATTTGGTATTTCTGCTTTAATTTAAAGTTTGGTTCTTTGCCAGCATTAGGGCACAAGAGAAAAAAAAAAAAAAATGAAATCTAAGGGATATTACTCATTAGGGATTGGTTCCTTACCAGCATTTTTCAGTCGCACATGAGACGAAAACCATTCTTACGGTTTTGTAAAAACAAAAACATTCCAAAACCTTTGATATTTTTCCTTTTTTTCAAAGTTGATTCCTTACCAGAATTAGGGCAGTTACAAACCAAAGGACAGCTGTCTTTTTCTTTATAATTTCAGAACATTCTTATTTATTAAGCTTTGATTCCTTACCAGCATTAGGGCACAATAGAAAAAAAATAAAAAATAAAATCTAAGGGATATTACTCATTAGGGATTGGTTCCTTACCAGCATTAGGGCAGTTGCACATGAGACGACAGCTGTCAAAACTTTTGCGATCGTCATAACCATGGCGACGGTACGAGTATGTTCGCGAAAAGTCCACATGTTAATAAGGTGCGTGGCTCCACAAAGGACGATAAAGGCTCCAAACTGAACCAAAACCCAGCGGTACGGAAAAACCGCAGACTTTTTTACGAAATAAATGAGTTCTAAAGGGATCGAAAAATACGCTAAAGCGATAAAAAAGTCAGAGATGTACTGATATCGCATTAAGAGGTCGTCGGGAGCCCATTGAGCTCCGAGGCACTCGCAGGAGTCCATGGGGAAGAGAGAGAGAGGGAGGGAGAGGGAGGGGGGGGGAGGGAGGGGGGGAGGGAGGGAGGGAGGGAGGGAGGGAGGGAGGGAGGGAGGGAGGGAGGGAGGGAGGGAGGGAGGGAGGGAGGGAGGGAGGGAGGGAGAGGGAGGGAGGGAGGGGAGGGAGGGAGGGAGAGAGAGGGAGAGGGAGGGAGGGGAGGGAGAGAGAGGGAGAGGAGAGGGAGGGGGGGAGAGAGAGAGAGGGGGGGGAGGAGAGGGAAAGGGGGGAGGAGGAGAGGGAAAGGGGGGAGGAGGAGAGGGAAAGGGGGGAGGAGGAGAGGGAAAGGGGGGAGGAGGAGAGGGAAAGGGACGGAGGGGGGAGGGAGAGGGAGAAAGAGAGGAGAGGGAAGGAGAAGGAGAAGGAGAAAGAGAGAGAGAGAGAGAGAGGGAGGGAGAGAGAGGGAGAGAGAGAGAGGGAGGGAGGAAAGGAGGGCAGAAGGGAGGGAAAGAGAAGGGGAGGGGATAGGGAGTGAGGTACAAGTAAAACAGAATAACAGTGACCAATAATTCCTCGTGTCAATTGATATGTCTAAGTTGGTGCTCCTAAGTATTGATCAAAATTAGTGAAAAAGAGGATGTCAAATTAAATGGAGGTATTCCTTAGTGATATTAGTTCTAATTTTATGAATTAATTTATTTGTAATACAACCTCTATGACCTAAAAATTACTACCGCCAATTATGTTCCTTCGCCACGAAGTAAATATGAATGAGAGGTACAACTGGCAAGAGAGAAAAGGAAGGATTGAAGAGAGAAAGAGAGAGGAAAATATTGAGAGAGGGAGAGAGAGAGGGAGAGGTTAACATGAGAAGCCGTGGATGGAGGCATCATATGTCTAGAGACCAAAAAGAGGAGAGGATGGAGGAGAAAAAGAGGAGAGAGTGAGTGAGAGAGGGAGGAGTGAAAAGATGAAATCTTGGCTGCAAGTACAAGAGCACAAAAGATTGGAAATTTCACAAGTACAGAACCAGTAGCATGGACACTTTTTGTACTTTTAACCTACCAGATACCGTACACAGGCTACAGTACAGTACAGTACACCATCTTCCAATGGTACATATGTTTTTGGCTTTTTGTTTTGTGCCTATCAGATACCGTACACAGATCGCCATCTGCGGCCCAATAGGACAAATGTTTTACGTTGTAACTACAGTACAGTACTGTACTGTACCAGATGCCGTACACCGCTATGTACTCCTGTCAGCCAATAGTGTGGACCGGTATCTCTGAGCACTTGTTTACTTTGGCGTATCGACGTCTTGTTGTATTCGTACGGTTCATTTACATGAATCATACTTTGTAGTGTTGTGTATTGGTAACCATTTGCCGATAGCCGATATGCCCTTATATTTGGCTTACCGAGAATTGCTATATCGAATCGATATTTTGGTACCGGTGTTATCGACATGAAAAACCGATAATATCAGTTTTCTATCGCGATGACACCGGTTCGATAATACAGTACAGTATTGGCGATATTTGTACGGTATATACGGTACAGTTGTCGGTTTACTGAACTTCTGTTCATCCGTTATACAGGGTACTGAACAGATTGTATAACGTGGCATGCCACGCTATATAGAATGAAAAATATAATACGGTATATTATAAAGTACACCGTGAATCGCTATTAGTGTTAATGTTTTTTTCTCAAAACGGATTTTCTCAGTACACACATGTACGATTGTAGATCTGACGGTTTCGATTGAAAGGTAAGACTCTCAGTTTCCGATTGGCGGTCTCAAATTGAAAATCGAACAAGTGTGTACGCAGAAAAGACGAGTTGAGTAGCGGAAAAAATGTTAACCCTAATAGCGATTCAAGGTGTAATGTTATATAGCGTAAAATATTTTTTCCACTTATCGCCGATAAGGAATTTGTTGGTCTCGGAGCGATGTATCAGAATCCCTCACCGTTCGAGAGTTCCCGATACACAACACTAATTTTTTGATATGCGCCACCAGCGCAGAATTTTCCTGTGTACTGTACTGTACAGCTATACTGTACTGTACACCGCGAATCGTTATTAGCGTTACGAACTCTATATCGGCACCCCAAAATTTTGACATTAATACCTTAAATAGAATAAACTACACTATTTAAGGACGTGTACCATAATCTGCCACGTCTCCTGGCACTAAATTAGAATTAATGACGCTAATTTTTTCTTTACACTAATAATTTCTCAACGCTAATAACGATTCGCGGTGTAGTTAATTCAATCCACACTAATTGTTGTGCAATGGGAGACACTAAATTCTTTCACGTATGCTATAAATTATGCATCAACTTTTTTTATTGCAAAAAAAAAGGAAAAAAAAGGCTATCCACAAACAATAATAGTCACAATAATAATAACAATAGAAAAGAAACATTCTTGCGGTTTTCCTTGTGGCCATAAAGAGGATTTTTTTCCTTGTCGACTTAAGATGTTGAAATACACCATCATTTTGAAGAGCTTACGAACCCTAAAAAACACCTTCAAAAACCATTCAAAAAACCCAAGAAAACCTCTAAAAACAAAAAGCACCTTCAAAATCCATTCAAAAAACCCAAGAAAACCTCTAAAAACAAAAAAACAAAACAAAAGAAAAAAAAAAAAACTCACCATTGGGATTACTCCTGTAAATCACGAGAGTTTTCGGATAATGCTTTCTCAACCAAACGTAAGATGCCAAAAGGTTTTCCTCGAAACTTTTCTTATCGACATTAATTTTGGTGTAGGTCAAAACCACCACCGTAGGCTTCCAAAAGGACACCGCTGTATACCACGGAACTCCGTTTTGCTTGTCGGGAACTCAACTAGCACTTAAATCTCGGTTAAGGACAAACCGTACCGGAACCGTAGGACCTCCGAGAATATCCCCACAATATCGATATCCGGAACAAAACTTCTTTTCTTTTCCACCATCCCAAATGAGACAACCATCCGGGAAAAGATTGGTGACAAGAGGATTCTCTGAAGAACCAAACGAAAGAAATTAATAAGATGAATAAAACAAAAGTACTCGTAACTCGTGGTACATGGTTGAGAAGACAGGAGGGAAAATTGGGAAAAAAAGTATGAATTAAAGGAAGAAAATGATGGTGAAAATGGGATCTTTTTTAACACTTGATTGAATTTAATGTCAATATTTTAATGCAATAGTCTTTGCTTCTTCTTCACCACTGTTGCTTCAATATCGTCTATCACTGTTATGAGAACTACCATTCTTTCGCCTCTCGAACTTGTCTTTCCGAGTCACAATTGACGAATTTTCATTCGAAATCGACCAACCGAAAAAACAAGCCATTCTTGCCTTTTAGCTCCAAACACCTTTTCTTTCCACTGCCAGTCTCATTATTATGTCTGTGCCTCTCTCTCTCTCCCTCCCCCTCCCTCCGTCCCTCCCTCTCCCTCCATCCTTCCCTCCCCTTCTCCATCTCTCCCTCCCTCCTCCTCCCTCCTCCCTCCATACTAGTTTGTTTTCTTTGCAGACGGCCTACCGGGCGCAGGTTAAAGAGCAGGCGGCGTTACATGCCTCAGTCATCTCTCTCTCCCTCCCTCTCCCTCCCCTCCCTACCTACCGGGCGCGTCGGCCAGCAGGTTGAAGAGCAGGCGTCGTTCCATGCCCCAGGCGAACTCGTCGCCAACCACCAAGATGCTCGCGTCCCTTCCGTACGCCCCGTTCATAACCCTGAAAAACGCATATAGAAGTAAGTACAAAGTACAAAGTTCAAAGTATAGAATATAACGTACAAAGAAAAAAGTATAAAGTGTAAAGTATAAAGTACAAAGCATGAAGTATAAAGTAGAAAGTATAGAGTATTAAGTAAAAAATATAAAGTATAAAGTAGAAAGTATAGAGTATTAAGTAAAAAATATAAAGTATAAAGCATAAAGCATAAAGCATAAAGTATAAAATATTAAGAACAAAGTACAAAGTACAAAGTGTAAAGCATAAAGTATAGGGAGAGGGGAGAGGGGAGAGGGGAGAGGGGAGAGGGGAGAGGGGACAGGGGACAGAGACACGTGCAATGGAATATGAAACGAAGGCTACACCGGAGCAAAGATGGAATGGGAACAGGAACGGGCACAGACATGGAACACACAAAATGGAACATGAGCGCGGAACGGTCACAGACATAGACATGGAAGGGAAACGAAAGCCAAAAAGGGCAAGAAACAGAGACAGATACAGAAATAGACATGGACATGCACACATACCAGGGTGGAATGGAAACAGAAACGGAGACAAAAATGGAAAGGAAACACACTAAGACGAAAACGGAAATGGACACAGAGACGGACACGAGAATGGAAAAGAAAAAGAGAAAGACACAAACACGGAACGGGGACAGAAATAGAAACATAAACTGAATTAAAAAAACTATATTATGCATGAAAATAGGCATGCGATAGAGTAAAGATAGAACAGAGACAAAAATATGGAACGGAAATAAAGACAACAGGTTAAATAGTGGTAGAAACAAAAATGTAGATAACAATGGAAACAGAAACACAAAGGGAATAGAAAGGGCGAAACAAATGGACAGTCATGGACACTTCAACGGAAAGTGAAACGGGAATGCAGAAACGGAAACAGAAGAAGGAAAGGAAGTAGAAGAAGTAAAATAAACGAAAATGGATCTCCAATCAGAGTTGGAAAGAGATTCACAAGTAGAAGCGGAAACAGCACCAGCATCAAATAAAGTTATTTCAAATTCTTATCCTAGTGTTATCGACACTTAGACATTGTGATTTGTGACAGGTTGAGAATCAACTCTAAATATTCACGTTCCAATAAACATTAAAATAAGAAACTACATAGCCAAGCGAAAAATAAAATACCAATTCGCTCAAAATTTAATGTGGTGAACTCAGGATCCTATTATAGCCCAAAGAGAGAACAATATAATCTGCATCGTTTTTTGGAAATAAGAAACAGTATTTTAGTAGTAACTTTGTCGTAATTGTGAACATATTATCAAACCTTTATAGATAATTAATCTAGTATTGTGTATCAGTAAATTTCCTATCGCGGAAATTCTGAATAGTCGAACGGCAAAAGAGCCCGATATATCGCCCCGAGACCAATTAATTTATCAAAAGGTCAAAAATAGGTAATATCGATTACAAGAGGCTACCGGTACACAACACTAACAATTACCCAGAAAGCTCCAAAAATTGCACTTGAACCACTAAAAGTATTACAAGACCTCGAGTTTTATATAATAGTTTTTACATCATTGTTTTTATCTTTTACGCGGAAATTTAGTCTAACGGGTTTCATGCATCCACTTTTTCGAAGTACGCAAGTTGTTTTTTTTTTTAACAATGATTGTGAGCTTTGGATTTCTCGATCTATACAAGACAGCCTTTCACAGTGATTACTGTAGATCTACATATGGCGTATAAGACAAAAAAGTGGATCAAAATATTACATTCAACGTTTTTTTGTCTGTTTTTGTTTTAAACGTCGAGACTAGAAAAAAACTGAGAATCTAGAATTCCGCTTCAAAAAGGCCTCCAATTTTCAAGGTTTCTGAGAGCCAAATTCATAGAATTTAGAAATCACAAATAAATCAATTAAATGAATAAATAGATAAATGAATAAAACACACACACACAGACATCTGAAAGAAACTAATACCCACTCTTATCCAAATTACCCACATTCTAAAGAACAAAAAATTCTTCTTCCCTTAGAAAAGAAAAACTCAGAATTCCTTTCCCGACAAACAATGTATTCTCGCAATTTTCCCCTTCCCTCTACCTCCTTCCTGTCCTCCCACCACCTTTTTCCCCTTCCCTCTACCTCCTTCCTGTCCTCCAACCACCTTTTCCCCTTCCCTCTACCCCCTTCCTCTCCTCCCACCACCCAACCACCTTTTCCCCTTCCCTCTACCCCCTTCCTCTCCTCCCACCACCCCACCACCTTTTCCCCTTCCCTCTACCCCCTTCCTCTCCTCCCACCACCCAACCACCTTTTCCCCTTCCCTCTACCCCCTTCCTCTCCTCCCACCACCCAACCACCTTTTCCCCTTCCCTCTACCCCCTTCCTCTCCTCCCACCACCCCACCACCTTTTCCCCTTCCCTCTACCCCCTTCCTCTCCTCCCACCACTCCACCACCTTTTTCCCCTTCCCTCTACCCCCTTCCTCTCCTCCCACCACTCCACCACCTTTTTCCCCTTCCCTCTACCCCCTTCCTCTCCTCCCACCACCCCACCACCTTTTCCCCTTCCCTCTACCCCCTTCCTCTCCTCCCACCACCCCACCACCTTTTCCCCTTCCCTCTACCCCCTTCCTCTCCTCCCACCACCCCACCACCTTTTCCCCTTCCCTCTACCCCCTTCCTCTCCTCCCACCACCCCACCACCTTTTCCCCTTCCCTCTACCCCCTTCCTCTCCTCCCACCACCCCACCACCTTTCTCTCCCACTCTCACCGACAAAATTTGTCGTATTTGAGTTTCTCCCACGGACAAATCGGAACCTTCCATTCCCATTTTGTCTCTTCCAAAACCTCCTCCGGGATTTCCGCTCCGTTCGACTCCCTGATTGGCGCGTTTTCGGCGTCACATTGATCCTCTCGTCCGTACAATTCCCGAATCCAGGGGATCCTTCTTTTGGGGTTTTCCGTACGTTCCCACGTGCCACGCCTCCGGTAACACTTCAGAGTGCCACGTAAGAAAGCCGCGCCTTTGTCGGTGGACACCTGGGATCCTGGGACACCTGTCACGTTGTTCGTGGGGAGGGAGAGGAGAGGGAGAGGGAGAGAGAGGGAGAGGAGGGAGAGGAGGAGAGGGAGGGGAGACATTGTGGAGGGAGAGAGAGGAGAGAGGGGAGAGGGGAGAGAGAAGTTCGGTGAGAGAGCTTGGGGAGTGGAAAAGAATGCATGAGATGGTGAGAGGAGATTTGAGGTCCTTTTCGGGTGCGAGTGGTCAATTTAACAATTTTCCTGTCCGTCTCTGTCGGGACCTTCGTAGATTATTTGTCGTATTCAGGCAGCAGGTTTTAGGTCGGTGAATGTACAACTATGCGAGCACTAAGAACAACAGCAATAGATGACCAATTTACAATCAGTGTAAAAATATATTCTTGAATGTTTTAAATTGTAGATTGAACTTGGCTTTTCTTCAAACTAATACAATAGCGATCTTTAATACATCTATTGTAAGATTGCTGTCATTTTTTATAAACAATACATAAGGTTCGCTGTTTACTGACGCACTCTTTACATTATCCGTAATAAGTTTTACACAAGGATTACTTTTTATATAGAAAAAATCGTTTTTACAATATTTGCTATTAGTTATATTCCTTCCGTAGCTTAACGATCTTGGCTTGAGAGCCGAAGCAATGTTTCCAGCCACTGTACTTTCCTGTACCTTCCTGTACTTTCGTCTATAGCATCATCGCAGCGATGCATACACTCAGCAGTCGTACTGCAGAACTGCTCTTCTCTTCTGCAGCAAAGCAGCAATGCTTAGGGTATCATTCCATTAGACGAAATTTGCTGCAATGCTTAGGGTGACATTCCATTAGACGAAATTTGCTGCAATGCTTAGGGTGACATTCCATTAGACGAAATTTGCTGCAATGCTTAGGGTGACAGTCCATTAGACGAAATTTGCTGCAATGCTTAGGGTGGCATTCCATTAGACGAAATTTGCTGCAATGCTTAGGGTGACATTCCATTAGACGAAATTTGCTGCAATGCTTAGGGTGGCATTCCATTAGACGAAATTTGCTGCAATGCTTAGGGTGGCATTCCATTAGACGAAATTTGCTGCAATGCTTAGGGTGACATTCCATTAGACGAAATTTGCTGCAATGCTTAGGGTGCCATTCCATTATACGAAATTTGCTGCAATGCTTTGGGTAACATTCCATTATACGAAAAGTGAGGTTCGTTACTGGACGCCGTACGTTTTCGTACAGCGTCGTATAGAGCCGTACCATAATTTTATTTTTGTTCAGACGAAACATCGTTACTGCAAAGCTGTCGGGAAGCTCCAATGATGTAGGCGTAGCTGTCAAGAATCTCCAATGATGTAGGCGTAATTCCTGTCCGTTGGATATTTCGCTTTTTGGGGTCCGCGAAGCAATCGCGCACATCATCCAGTGGGACAAAACTCTCCTCGCGAGGAGAGAGGAGAGTTGTGTCCCACTGGATGATTACCATTGGTACACGTGAAAAATCATAAAAATATCTACTTCGAACAAGCGATCACGGGCCTACACGTCGTACATGCCCTGTGCCTCTTGCCACGCTGGATGTATGTCAGCCGAAAATATCCTCGCACGCTCCGTCTGACATCCACCGACCTTCAAAGTTTGCCGCGACCGTCAAAGTTTGCCGCTTCTTTTTGCCATTACGTTTTGAAATTTTGATTTCCATTTTTAAAATCAAAATCTGGCCGCAAACTTAGACTTACGAATCATTAACTACAGTACCTCCGGTTGTACAGATATTTCGTTCTGCTTTTCCGTTTGTAGATTCTTTTAAGATTTTAAAAATCTGAACTCTAGCGTATGTGGCGCCAATCATAAATGAGGAAGGTTCGTTACTGGCCCGACAAAATGGAGCGGACTTTCAGTAAACGCTGTTAGTAAACTTGTCCGTACATTTACTGGAACCGCCTCATGGAATGTACCCTTACTGACAAGCGCAATTCCCTCTGACTCAATTATTTCCAGGTCGTGGGAGGGATGTAATGATAATGCTGCAGTTTCGTCACACGAAAGGTTTTGGTATTTTAGTGCGGTAAAGTACTGAATCTTGCATATGGGCGCTCGCTCGATACCCATACTGTACTGTACATTATATTATTTGAGGTTTTTGTATTTAGCCGTACCATTTCATACTTTATGAAAACAGCGTTACAGAAGATACGATTACAGTCCACGAAAAAGTCAAAAAACATCCAAGAGAAAAGTCTTTGCCGGAAGATATCCTGTCACGCTCCTTTTGTCTCGCGTGAAACTTCGTGGTTTCACGCGCTTCGAGTTTTCGTTTAGAAAAGACAAACGGCTGACAGAGTGCCGATATATGTCGATGATTCTAAAAGTGCCAATCATCGTTCGGTAGCCATACTATATCTCGTACCTTCTCGATGCATATCTGCTTATTTTAGCGAAAGGACAATTTACTTTCTCCGGTGCGAGATACTGTACTTGCTCCCGAAAACCCCCAAAACTTAGGGCTCTTCTCCATCATGCGTCGCCAGTAATCGTACGTAAACGATTATATTCATCACTTCTCCATCAGGTCGTGCCATCAAGTCAACTAACGCCTACGTGCTTTATTTCGAATGGAACCACGTAGGTTCCTGTTAAGGGTGAAGTTCCATTAGGTTAAAAATGAGGTTGTTTACTGGTAGAAATGTTTCGTAAAATGCCGTACAAATTTTTTTGTTTGTCGGAAAACGACCGATGTGATTCTCCAAGGTTATGGGCGTAAAATTTGACCGTCGGATGCAGAATCGTATACGCCATCGGTCGAACATTTCAGTTTGCAACAAGTGACCTGAAGGAGGTCAATTTTAAGAGCCTGAACGTATAGCATTGCGCCTCGTGGAATAGTGAAAAATATCCACGATGAACGCGCGATCAGGTGGCTACACGTAGCATAGGCCATGTGCCTTCCGCCAGGGTGGATGCGAGGCTACCGGAAGCCGCGAGAAATCTTTGAACTAAATGCAAGATTTTATGCCATTTCTAGAAAAATTGCCACTGTAGAACAGATTTTGAACATTCAACATTATTTATTTAATTGCTGAGATACTTTTTTTTTTCTCAAAGACACGAGACTTTTAACATAAATAACTATAATTGAAAGTATAAGCATGTGGAGTAAGGTACATCGTAACATCAAAGCTACAACTTCAAGCAATAATAATAGGTTTTTCAACAATGTTTATATAGAACTATAAAACAATGACATTATTATACCAAAATTCCCAATACCACAACCACAAAAGAAAGAAAGTGGGTTTTTTGTTGGATGACAAAACATTCTCGCTTCTTACTTTTGTCTTTTGTTACAACTTTTTTGGTAGTAGGTTTATGTTCTTCTACCGTTAACAGATATCAGTTAATAAGGGCTCCTTCACAAACTATATATCGCTTGCATCCTAAATGCAAAATGCGACGCGACCATTTAAACCTTTATTTTAAATCAATATCATAATCGATCAATCTGTGTATACATTACCACAATGAAAAGCAAATTTTGAAAATGTGGAACTGCAAATCCTTTCCAATGACTCAATCAATTCCTCTACATTTGAATCCTTATTTTCCTAACTATATTTTTTCGCTACATTTCTCATTCCTAACTCGTTTTCGACAAAAACGATGCCACAATGTAAACCACACATTCCATAACTAATCTTTGGAACTCATCCCACAACTTCAAATCCTTTCCAAAATGGTAAACAAAAGCCCAAAAAAAAAAATCCATTTCACTCACACAAGCTCCTTGAAAAAATTGTACATCATTTGTGTCCATGTATTGTAAATCCCCGGTTGACAATAATGAAGACAATCGCACTTTCCGGCGCCTTTAAAACCCTGATGGCCATCGGGTCTAAGGGATGTGGAATGTTCTATATCCATATATATCCCTCCAACTTCTTCAACATATTTTTTGGCAATATCATTTTGTCGTCTCGAATCCGCCCAATGGAAATAAGAAGGGAGGATAGAGGGATCTTGGGGGACTTTGATTGGTCCATCGTATGACATACAATTTTTATGGCCTGGAAAGACAAAAAAAGTTAGGTGGGAAAAATAGAGTTTAACCGGTTTTTGTGGTTTGTGTTCAAACGAATTTTTGGTTTTAGAAACAACATTGGAGAGAGAGGACTTGTTCAATTAATAGTCTTGGGTGTTTTGAAAAGCTTAACAAGATTTTAAACCGCAATACCAGACTTCCATTTATTTAATAGATGCTAATAATGAGAAAAAAGAAACAGGTGAACCCGTTGAAGAATGGGAAAAAAAAATGAAAATTTTCAAGTTAGATCCAATGAGTCACCGTACGGGGAAAAAAATCTAATCGGTGATCTTTTTTGCTTTGTCCCTTTCCTCTTAATAAAAAACTAGTTTACAGGATGTAACAGGTAGAAAAATGGAATCTGTTAAAAACATAATCACCGGTTTCTGGCAGATTAAACACAAAAAATAGTGACAAACGTACATGTCTTAACTTTCGGCAAAAAGCAACCTAGGTTTCTTTCGACAAAAAAAAAGGAAATAAATGGGGGTTTTGTCTTTGTAGAAAAGTTTTAACGAGTAATCTAGAATGGAGAATATTCTAAAAATGAAATGGGATGAATACAATAACAACAAAGTCAATAAATAAGAGTGGTAAGAGCCTAGTTTGCAAGTGAAAGAAACTGAAAAACTCTTAGTCCACTTTTAGTGTGGACTTTAACCATATCTATTGTATGGATTTCAAACTAGATTTGATGCGCTTGACTAATGAAATACTTGACCTTATTTCAGTTCAGTTCAGTTCAGTTTGAATTTTACTGTGCTTCTTGGTTGATGTTGACATGTGCACGATTTTGGTGTGGATTTTTTCAAGCTCATTCTTCTCTCCTAGCCTAAGTTAAGGCTCAATTTCAACAACGAACAAAATTTCATCCTCCCCCTTCCTCTCCTTCCCTCTCTCCCCCTCTCCCTCCCTCCCCCCTCCCAACATAAGTAGGG
>JBBHKE010002707.1:0-31991 GCA_037447655.1 Zygnema cylindricum | reverse complement strand
ACGACGTGTGAAAACTACGGAGGCGATTTATTGTGACATGTGTCTTTATTCTCCATGTTTAACGATTTTACGCATAATGTAGGTGACAGCCTCCCTTTCGAGGTGGGAGCCAAATAAAAGACCGGATGGAGCGATTGCTTCACAGGGAAATACCCTAAGTATAATCTAGCGGTGAGTGTTAACTCCCGTACCTTTGGAGAATCCTGGTCTGATCGTGTAAATCTTTATACAAATTATAGTCCTTTGGTCGTCCGTTTGAGAACCTTTAAATAGGCCGACTTTCTGTCCGTCTGCACCCGTAAACGGCGTGTCATCCGGCGGGCGTCAACAATCCGGTAGCGTTGCCTTTCGGCCTACGTCGGCAAACACGTAGCTTTGTCTCTCTGCTAACGTTAGCAAACAGGTAACATTCAAAGTACTCCCTCGGCAAACGTTCTTGACCGTTAGATCTTGGCTGCTCGTTCCTGTCAATGAATAAAGATGAAAACCGCCACGAGCACTAAAGAGTCTTTAACGTGAATCATTCGTTCGTGATCGTCCAATTATAAGATGCTGGCATTTCAGAAGCTAGCCGTTCTTTTCAACAAGTACAATTTGGTGTCGTAAATTCTTTGCTCGATTTTCCGTCAATCGTTGTGTTGATTTGGGTCGCGTCTACAAAAATCCGTACGGACGACTTGAATTGTACAATAGTAGTAAGACATTTTGGTAAACAAGACACGGTCCATGCGCGTGTAACGGGCATGATAAAACAGGACACGGTCCATGCCCGTGTAACGCGCGTTGATTTACTAGTAGATAAAAATAATAACACGACATGGTACGTACGAATACGTATTTCTGTCAGTCTGAATTTTGGAGTTTTTGTTTCATGGAGCTTCACTCTTACAAGCTCTTGGAATGATATTGGAATGTATTGGAATGTAAAGCATTGTACAGTACTGTACATTCACCATAGTTACATTCACCATAGTTATTGTCGGTGAGGCTTTTTCTCCATCAGGCACCGACAGTAATCGTACGGAAACGTTAATTGGCAGTAATATTTTGTTTACTTCTCCATCAGGTCGTGTCAACAAGGCAAATATTTCCTACGTGCTTTATTTCGAACGGAACCACGTAGGTTCCTGTTGAGACTATGAGCACAGTCAAAAGTTACAAAGGCACAAAATCTGAAACGAGTATCTGTATGACCAACCGCATATTAAATTATGTGGATGTACACTTTGTACGTTCGTATTTTGTAGCTTTTGTCGTTGTTTTGTCATTCATATTTTATCGTTGAAAATTTGAAGAAACCAGGCACGGCAAATTTCGGATGTCGATGGATGGTGACGGAGGCGTCACGGGACAATATTTAACAAAGATATTTTTGGTGGTTTCTATGGATTTGATTCTAGCCTGTCGAAGGCGTGTGGCCTAGCCTCATGTAACGTTCCTATCTCATATCCATCGTGGATCATATGCGACCCTTCCACGTGTACAACTTTTACATGTCCAGTTTGTAGCTAGTCTCCTCCTTGAAAACAAGGGAGGAGACTAGCCAGACACTGGATACAATGACCGCTAGCCTTGAAAACACGGAATCGGACGGCCAACTTTGTCGCCCAAAAGTTTTGAGAATCTTGTCGAATCTCCAGTAATCATGTTTTTTCTGAAAAAAGAAAATAGTAGTACAACCCTGTACGGAAATGCACTTTTTCATGTAAATAACCTCACTTTTCGGCTGATGTTGGTTCACCCTTAGTTGATTCCTTGAATATAGCACTAATTCGGTCGCGACTTTTTCTGGCCAAAAATCAAAAAATTGAGCTAACAATAATATTAAAGGGGGTGGACTACAATCTGTCACGTCTCCTTGCACTAAGTTATTAATATTAATTCTAATTTATAATGTTGTGTATCGGTAGAGTTTTGCCGATAACTAATATGCCCCTTTTTTTGGCTTACGATAATCGGTTTATCAGCACGATATATCTGAACCGATGTTATCGCGATGAAAAACCGATTCGCAATAAAAACCGATATTATCGGTTTTTCATCGCAATAACACCGGTACCAAAAACTATCGACGATAATTGTACAGTTTTTTGTACAGCTATACGGATGGCTGTCCGTTCTTATCTCTCGTTACACAGGGTACGGAACAGACTGTCATACGTGGCATGCCACGCTACATACAGTGAAAAATATAGTACAACTTATTATAAAATACTAGTATATATTTTCTACTTATCGCCGATAAGGAACTTGTTGGTCTCGGAGCGAGATATCGGTACCCCTCACTATTCGATAACCAATAACTATCGGTATCGTTTCCATTGCGATAAGTTTCTTGCCGATACACAACACTACTAATTTCGCATTAACACTAATAAATCTTTAACGCTAATAACGATTCCATCGTCTTTATATTGCGGCTTTGCTTATCTTGTGAACTGGTGTGACCTTTCCACACTAAATTTAGAGCTGGACTTACAAGAATTATAACTCCTCATTTTGGACATGCAATATACCGATTATAATGAGAAAACTCTCTCCCCTTAGATTTTCTTTTTGGATTCTCTTGTTGTCTTTTGTTTTATTCTTTACTTTCATATTGTTCTTTGCCATGATTCTCCTCTCCCCTCGTTTAATTTTTTTCTTCAATTTCTAATTATTTTGCTCACCATGCCTTTACCCTCCATACTGCCCCTTTTCACAAAATAAGTACTGTCACAAATTTCACAAAAAAATAAACATTGGTTAAAAAAAAAAACATGTTTCAATCGTAAAAATTGTCACACAACAACCAAACTTAGTTTTTTACAAGAAACAATTCATGTGATTTGTCATATATACTTTGTTGACAAGATTTTGCATTTATTAACGTCAAAATCATGCTAGATCTAGAAACATACCTTAAAAATACACATCTCTTGGGTGCAATTTGGAAAATACAAAATTGTAAATTACATTTGATATTTAAATCCTAGCTTGTATACAACTTTGCTCCTAGTTTTTTGAAATACTACAGTAGTCGACACTAATTTTGGTAGGCTGCCAAAATTTCAGAAGTTCTAACTGTATAAAAAAAATTATGATCCTCTTGTCTTTTGTCCTTTTTTCTATTATTTTGTTTTATTTACGAAATAATGGAAGACTACACGTGGTAAAATAATTGGCTTCATAGCTTTCAAAGAGAAAAACCGAAGCTAAAAATACGGAAGCTATTGTTTAAAAGTATATTTTTTACATAAAAAGCTCCTCTCCGGTTTTTCCATGCAAAGCATTTCTCCATCAGAAAATAGGCCTCCATTTTTTGCCATTTTCATTACGATCTTCAATCTTTTTACAACGTAGCTTTTAATATGTTTTTCTTTAAAAGAAACTTTATCATATTTCTACTCTCCATGAGTCTCCATCCCTTCCCTCTTTTTTTCTCCCTCTCCCTCTTCTTGTGGTTTAAAAAGCTGAAGTACGTCTCCAACCTCCATTAACATTTTCGTCTGGTGTTCGGCGAATTTTCGAGCGAATAAATAACAATGGCGCGGTTTTCCGTTTACCGTACAAGACGGTCTTTCCGACCAAAGATGGTCAAGTCCTTCGGGCATCGATATATTTAAAGTTCGCAATTCTTCGAAAGTTTCGGGTATTATCTCTTTATTTTGAAATGTATACGGGTGAGATGTGAAGACGTGTTGCCATTTTACGTATGTGAGGGGGCGATTTTCTATGTGGGAACCATCCACCATCTAGAAAAAATAAAAGGAAAAGAAATGAACAAATGGAGGAAGGGATAAGTGGGCAAAACTGACAAATGGGTAAATCGATAAATGGGTAAACGGGTGAATGGGAAAATGGGTAATAGATAGACGGAAAAATGGGTAAATGAATAGATGGGAAAATGGGTAAATGGGAAAATGGGTAAATGGGTGAGTAGATAGATGGGAAAATGGGTAAATGAATAGATGGGAAAATGGATAAATGGATAGATGGGAAAATGGGTAAATGGGTAAATAGATAGATGGGGAAATGGCTAAACGAATAAATGGGAAAATGGATAAATGGGTAGATGGGAAAATGGGTAAATAGGTAAATGGATAGTTGGGAAAATGGATAAATGGGTAGATGGGAAAATGGGTAAATGGGTAAATGGATAGATGGGAAACTGGGTAAATGGGTAAATGGATAGATGGGAAAATGGGTAAATGGATAGATGGGAAAATGGGTTAATGGATAAATAGAAAATAAGTAAATGGATGTATAGGAATGTGGGTAAATGAATAATTGGAAAAATGTGTATATGGATAGATGGGAAATAGATAAGCAGGAGGCAGGGCAAGTGATGACAGCAGAAAACTGAAGGAAGAATAGTGGGAATTTGTTGTAGCTACAATTGGCAAGAAAATTTGCTTACCGGAAGGAGAGTCTGAATGTAATTCTCATCCAAAGTCTGTCAAAATAACAAAAATAAATAAATCAGTGTGCAAAAATAAAAAAACCATGAGTACAACAATTATGTTATTAGTGATAATAAACACCAATGAGGGAATCGGCGTTTTTAAAAACGGGAGAGAAAATCGCAAAGATGACGTAAGATACAAGGCAAAAATACACGAAAAAACAAAAGCAAAAACTAAAAGAAAAAGAAACTAAAAGCAAAACAAACTCAAAGACACAAGATCATAAAATAAAATAAAGTAAAGTATACCGGATCCTTGTGGCGCGTGAGAAGTACATTGTACACCACTTTGTCGTTTATTACCACTAAGGCGTGCGATCGGATTAGGGCGAACCACTGGGGGGAAGGGGGAAAGGGAGAGGGGAGAGAAGGAGAGATAAAGAGAGAAAGAAAGAGAGGGGGGGGAGGGAGAGGGGAGGGGAGAGGAGAGGGAAAGGGAGAGTGAGAAGGGAGGGGAGGCAAGAGGGAGGAGGGAGAGGGATAGGGAGGGGAGGGAGGGGCAGAGGGATGGGGAGAGAGAGTTAGAGAGAGAGAGGAGAAGGAAAACGAGGGGGTGATGGAGAAAAGAGGGAAAGGGAGAGGGAAATTGAGTTGAAGAGTGGAGAGGCCACGAAAGGCCAAAATAAGAAAAGAACAAAGAAAAAGAAATAAAGTTAAGGCCAAAAGAGCAAAAGAGAAGTAAAACAGAGACAAATAAGGAAGCAAAAAGAGGTTTGTCGATACATTTTTGGTCTCAAATTTTAATGATTTACCATTGAGACAAAAAACACTTGGGAAAAACAATAACCGAGCCACAAAGGCGGTTGGAGATAAGGCTAATTCTAGTATACCTAATGAAGGTAGAACTACGCCGCTCATTGACATTAGTGTTAAAACATTTTCGCCACTTAAAACGTCTTTTCTTTGTGCGCACTTGTCGGATTATCAATCGAAGACCACCAATAGGAAGGCGAGAATCTTGCCTTCCAATAGCAACCATCGGATTGACAATCTGACAAGTGCGCACAAAGAAAAGACGTTTTAAGTGGCGAAAAAAACGTCAAATCTAACAACGATGAGCGGTGTAGTTTCGCTAAAAGGAATCAAGGTTCTTGTAATTCCCGATAAGAATTTTTTACACTACCAGAGGTAAGTACAAACCACTTAGAAAGAACGAAACGCCAAACGAATTTTTACATTTACAATTTAGCGTGTTAGGACTCGAGAGAGAAAAGATAGATGGTAATTTAGACAAGGCTTCAATAGAGTTTCAATAGTGAATGGGAGAGAGTGAGATGGAAAGGAGAGATGGCAAAGAGAAAGAGGAAGGAGATAGGGGGAGAAGGTGGGGAGAGAGGGAGAGAGGAAGAGATAAGCGGGGGAGGGCGAGAGAGTGGAGGGAGGGAGAGAGAGAGGGAGGGAGAAAGAGAAAACAGGAAAGAGGGGGGAGGGGGACGTAAGGTTTACAACTGAATTCCTGAAATAACAAATATAGATAAGAAAAAGTAAATTGGATGTTGAGATTCGACACATTCCTAATAGTTGTACCGTGTTGACACCGTAACATCATGCAACCAAATGCAACAAATGATAACAATAAAACTAATTATAATAATAACGACAACGAAAACAAAAATACTAGCAATAAAAAAACAACAACCACGACAATTATTATAATAATTATAACAACAAACAAAAAAGAATATTAATAGTAGTGTTAATAAATGATAACAATTGTAACGATATAGATACTAACAACAATAACAATATAATCATTAATAATAATAATAAATGATTGCAATAATAATATTAGTAATAACAAACAACAATTATAATAACAATCATAATAACAATAATGCCATCATTATCGATCGCAATATCAATAATAATGATAACAACATTTTTTTTATTTTATTAATTTGCATTTTAAAATAACTAAAATAATGGGGGATTACCTGAGACCCTTTCCGCCACTGCTCTTGTTTGATTTCCGGTAGAAAGGCTTTCACCCAGCGGAAAGGGGTCTTGTAACTGAAAAAAAAATAAAAAAAATGATCTCAAATTGACCAAATAGATAAAAATCATTTCAAGGAAAAACACAAAAGGGTGGGGAAAAAAAGAGGGGAAAAAAAAGGGGTGAAGGGTGAGGTAAGGAGGCGGTGAAGAAAAGTTATTATCAAGTTCCCCAAGTTCAAATATTTCGTAAATAATTTCAAATAGAATGCAAATAATGATAAGAAACAAAAATTATACGTAAAAAACAAAGGATTTAGATGACTTCCAGAATAACTTCACTTTCAATGCAAATGTCAATTAAAAGTCGTAGTCAAAAATGTACATATATAAAATACAGAATAATAGAAAATAGTACGGAAAAATAGTAAAATATACTAAAAACTATCAGAAACAACAGAGAAGATTTTTCCAAAGTAGCTGGGAAAGTAGCCAGGAACAAAAATAATAAAATATAAAAAAAATAAGAAAAAAAAAATAGTATAAAAAAATTGTAAAACAGTAAAACCCAATAGAAAAAATCAAAAAAAGGTTAGGAATATGTAAAAAATGGGTATCCTTTACCTCCCAAAGTAGCTGGTTTCTGCATCCATGAGGTAGGAGTGGACGTACGGCGCCGACCAGAGGGGGATGCACCTGACAGGGGGGGACACGGAGGGGGGTTAATTTAACAATTATAAGTCAAGAAAATTCTATTAAAATTGAGAAGAATTAACAGAATTTTATTACCACTAACAAAAAGAGAAGGCGAAGGACAAGGAGAAGCGGGGAACATTAATAGATGTCAATTTAACAATTTGGACTAATAAAAAATTATAAAACAGATAACAATTAATAGAATTGATAAACATGAATAAGAAGAAGACAAGGAGAAGGAGAATAATACTAGTAATAACATGCAGCTGTCTCCATGTTTTTTGACAATTAACCAAGAAAAGACCAAAAAAAATAAAAAATGAAAGAGTAGAAAAAGACAGTGTACTTCTCGGATAATAGGACAAATCGGTCATTGTCTTTATCTGCGAGGGCGGAGGCCAGAAGGCGCCGCTCCGCCAAGAGGATACTCAAACGTCCCCAATGGGCCTGGGAGGGGGAGGGAGAGAGGGAAGGGGAGAGTGTCAGCAGCGGGGTAGAGGAGGGAGAGGGGGAGGGGGAGGATATCAGCAGCGGGGTAAAGGGAGAGGGAGAGGGAGGGAGAGGAGGGATGGGGAGACCGAAAAGGAGAGGGAGAAGGCGAGGGAGGAGGAGAAGAAGAGAGAGGGGAAGAGGGTGAGGGAAAGGAGGAGCGATTGGGGGAGGGCGAGGGAGTCAGAGTGTGAGGGAGAGTGATAGAGTTAATGGAGAGGTAGGGCGAGAGGGAGAGGGAGGGATAAGGAGAGGGTCAGTGAGGATTTAGAGGCAAAGACATACAGAGAAAGACAATCGAGAGGGAAGAGGGGAGAGAGCGTAAGTTGGCGGGTAGAGGGCGGGGGAGAGGGAAGGTCGCCAGTAGAAGGAAGGAGAGGGAGATGGAATATGGGGACAGATGGGGCTTCGGAGGGAACGAGAAAGGGGGAGGAGTGAATTGCTGGAATGAAATCAAACATTACAACACATCAAAAGCGCATAATCCAAGATAGAGAGAAATTAAATACTCAATAACATAAACTCATATTAACTCAATCCTTAAACAGTACACTTCTCTTAATTCATTCCTCCTTAATTGACTCTTGATTGATTCCTAATTGTTATACAATCTAACTCACACGATGGCTTTATAACTTAGCCGTAGAAACAATCTAGAACACTAACTCTAGAAGTGTCTAAATGTACTTAGACGTAAATGTGGTACAAAACAAAATGAAACTACTAGAAACAAAACTGACAAAGTCCTGTACGAATAATTTAACTTACGCGAAACGAAACTACTAGATGTACGTCGCGCGAAACGAAACTTCTCGACGTAAGGTACTAGAATCAAACGAAATCAAATCAAAACTAATCGTGTACGTGTAAAAGTACACGCACGAAATATTACATCAAACTATACGAAACAAAACCAAAGTACGCAAACCGACGCACGACCAAATCAAATGAAACTGACACGCGACAAAATGTATACCACACTAACTACGAACCAACATTCCGTAGACGTAGATTCAAAAATTGTACGAACTAACATGTTGCACTCACTCCCTCTCCCTCTCGAGCTCACTTTCTCTCACCCGCTCCTTGTCCTTCGCCCTCTCCCCATGTACCTCTCCTCGTGACAATCTCGATGTCACAATCTGTTTCCAATTGCTTTTGGGTTATATTTTTTCGGGTGCAATCCATTTGGGTAAATCTCTATTTCCTATCTCGTTTTACCTTGTTTACAAAACGGTTCGCCTCCTTTGTCAATTTGGAAACTTAAATTACTTAATCTTTGGCTTACTGTCAATCAGCAAATCATCAACATACATAGCAAAGAAGATAACCCCAACTTGTTTATCAATAGGTTTTTGTAGCATAAATTAATTTTGGTGAAGTCTAAGTCGGTTGAAAATCATCTAGTTTCCAACTTCATTGCCTAAGAGATTGGTTTACTCCCTACATGCATTCAACAACCTACACTCGGCGTTTTTATTTCCTATCTCTTCGAACAGTTTTAGTTGTTGTGTGTGGAAGAGTCAACGTGGTGAAAAACAATTTTGACATCCATCTGGTGAATTCCTAAATCTTTCATAGTTTTCATTGTTAAGAGAAATATGACTGGGAAATCCGCCTGCTTGTTAGAAGGTTTCTTCCAAATCAACTCTTTCGATTTTATAAAAACACTTTCCTATCAGCCTAACCTTGTACCTCTTTATGGTGTTAAATGGGTCCAGATTTACCTTCAATCTATCCACTTACTCTCGATAGCCTTTCTCTCTGCTGAAATCTCTATTAAGTCTTGTGTAGCCTACATCACAGATTTTATGACGTTTCTCAAAACTCATATCGGGTGTTCTCCTTTTGAAAATGAGAAATCATCATGAATAATGAGAGTTTCTTTTGTATTAACCAAACGAGTAGGGGCACTATAACCTCCTCTAAGCTTGACGCTCGTTTCTCTTCGACTAAAAAAGGTTGATGCAAAAATGGAAGTCATTTTTGTCTCTTTTAGAACAGCTAGTTTTACCCTAAAATTATTTGTATTAAGTGCTGTTGGACCTCTTATTCTGGTGACTTACTTGTAGAATTTTTGACCGTATGACATAGTATTTTATGAGTCAAATAACTAGGTGCTCTATCCTCCTCTGTAAGCAATGTTGGATCTATCTTTGTGTCGATTTTCTTAGTTATTAAACATATGACCTTCAAACGCGTTTCTTTTCTAATTTAGAAAATAAATTGGCACATCTTTCCCCATTCGTGTCAAACGCATCGATCTATTTTTTCCTAAATTTTAACAAGTATATTTGTAGTGATGAAAACTAGTTATAAACATCTTAATAACCACTTTTACTCTACATCCTCTTGTTTGATCATCATATAGTACTAATATACTAGGCACTCGCTTTGAAATCATTTCTCCAATTGCATAGAATATTATCTAAAACAAAAACTCGATAAAAAAAATCGGAAAACATTCCCTCTTACTTGTAGTCCACGTTTCAAAAAGGGAAGTTATCTTCTGTCGTTTCAACTACTACTAGATTTTTCGCAAATGCACCACATCATATGTCAAAAAACCTAGGCATATACCGTTGTTACTTGATGGTTATATTGCTTTTAGTTACAAACTCTACTCACTTTATCAATTACGTCATTGTGGTCACATGAGCAGGGTATGGAATACACTTTGTTGATACGAGGTATTGTTGTGTTTTAAAAGTACGAGATTTTTTTAGAAAAATGAGAGAGAAAAAAGTTGGATAGGTGGGAGGATATAGTTAATCTCCTCGAAAGTAGTACCTCAAGATTGACGATTTTTACAAAAGAAAGGGTTAATCAACTTTAGTGAGACCATTTAGTCCAGTAAAATCCAAAACTCAATGTCATCATTGTGATTTATCGGAATAATTTTATAATAATTGGGAAAATAATAAATGAATTTGCAAAAGAGAATAAGATGCAACTGCAAGCATTTAAAATGAAAGACCTTGGGGAGGTTAAGTATGTACTCGGAATTGAAGTCTCAAGGGACAAAATGAAAAGCAATTGAAATCACACAAAAAAAATACATCATGAAGTGCTTACGTGTTTCTCCTCCAAGACGCAAGTGGCATCTCAACGCCATTCGAACGATGGGATAATTTCATTGAATAACCTTGGAGTTTCTAGAGGAACCAATCGACGCACTATATTGCGAGGTAGTGGGTGCGTTAGTTCACACGATGAAATGCACACGTCTGCACATTTCTACGGTAATTGGATTCTTATCCCGCTTTTTGCATAAGATGGGGAATCAACAACACTGGTCAAGAGAAAAACGGATGCTCAAACACCTTAAAAAAACTATCGATTACACACTAACTCTTGGATAAAAGCACGAAAGTAATAACTTCAAAATACAAATACAAATTGGGAATGGGATGTATCTATGAGAAATAGACCACCCATTGCTCGTGCAACATTGGAGATGTTAGCGCCAAACTCCAAAAATTGTGGCTATGTCGAGAATCGAGGTTGAATTCATAGCCGTCGTTGCAAGCGCCAAAGATTTTTTGTGTTTAAAATCCTTTATAAATGAACTCGAATCCACACAAACAAAAAAAACCACAATGTTATTCGTAATAAAAGCTCTTTAGTTCTCATTAGAAATCCCATCAATCGCCCAAAGAGAAAGCATATTGTTATACTCTAAGAATTCATCCGAAAATTCACATGAAGTCCACAACGAAATTGGTGGTGTTTGAAATTTTGCTTGACGAGGAAAACACAACACACATGCAATCATATATTGGACCAAAAATGTGGTCAAACGATCTAAATGGCATGTGGACAAATCCACCGCAAAGGGTTTTCGTCCATCACGCGTTGTCAATAATCGTACGAAATATTTTTCTTCAAGTAATCTTTTCATTAATTATCCATCAGGTCGTACGGGCAAAAAAACTATCACATACGTGCTTTATTGCAATTGGAACCACTTAGATTCATGTGAAGACGTCAACAACAGTCAAAGACTTTAAATGGACAGGATTTCAACGCTTTGTTTGTAGGGACTATAGTGTCTATACTCGCCTAGCAGTTTCAATAGTAAGTTGAATGTGTTACAAACCGAAGAAATCTTATTGGGAGGCCGTGACGCCCATTTTTCGTTATTTGATTGATACGATGTAAGTTGGTATGAGATACAAAACGGTGAATAACTTGGGCTGTATTGGTTATTGTGACTCGGATTTTGGTTGCAATCTTGACTCCGAAAAGTGGACATCGAGATAAGCATTTGTATTTAGTGGTGCAACGGTTGAATTTTGTTTGCTTCTTCAACCAATAATTGCATTTAGTTTGACGAAAGATGATTATATGTGAGCTTGCCATATTGCTAAGAGGCTTCATGAATTGAATATTTTAATTGGTTATTGGCTATTTTACGGATGGAAAAAGCTCCATGGCGCTTGTCAAAATCTCGTTTTTCACAAGCTACCAAATATATTCGTTTCTAATGGCATTTTGTATGTGATATGGTTACCATAAAGAGAATTGAATTTGCATACAAGTCAACCTTGGATAAAGCAACTAATTTGCTAACAGAGGTGGCTACCTTTGACGTGCTCGCACGAGGTCGTCCAACGTTATGGTTTGGATGGTTTATGTTTTACGTTTTACGTTTTCCACATAAAAGAGGGGGAATTTAAAAATTATTGTGGAAAATTAAGGCGTCGTCGTTATGTTTAAGTTGTTGTTAAGTTATATGTTGCTCCAATTGCGTTATCGTTTGTTATTTCATATCTTGCGTTTATTATGTTTGTTTTGGTGCGCATCATTCAGTTTCGACGTACATTGTCTTGTGAGTCGCACGCGCACCTTTGTTTTCCGACGCCGTCATGTCTGTTTTCTCTTCAAGAGTTGGTGGTAGGTTTAATTCGGTTGTTAAGAAGTATGTTAGTAAGTGTGTAAATAAGTGTTCTAATACAAAAAAGAGGAGGAAGAATTATTTTTTCAATTAAATATATGACTCTGGTTGGAGTAAAATTTATGATTCATTTTAATGACTAAATGCCTATCACGCTTCTGCTCATTGGGATGATGTGTAAATTTTGGATGCTTCTTTGTCGTGATCTTTTTTTTTATAATCGAGATCGGAGATCGACTTTTTTGGGTGATTGAAAGAGTCTCAAGACCATGCACGTCTGACCATATACACGTCACTCGGTAAAGCAACCTTATATAATCACACATGTAGAATTAAAGATTTAGAGTGGATGGACAAATGACCAAACACATGTACAAGCTTAGACAAATAACTAGTAGTGAATTTTATTATAAGGATGGGAACTAGTCTCGAGTAGTGAAGGTGGTTGTATTTTTTGTTTGTTAGCAGTATTTTGTGATTGATAAAACATCTTTTCTTTTTTTTGCTCTCTTTATGTCAATGCAAAGAAAGAAAACTAAGTGGCGACCAAATGACCAAGTGCCACGTGTTTTAATCCACCGCCCATAAAATAAACAAGAGAAACGTTCTAAACACCTATCATAAACTAGAATTGATGTTCCCCGAAAATAGCAAGTGGTTTCAGTTAGATGGGATTTCATAGAACTGGTTAAATCGTAAGAATCCCTGAATCGTGATTTTCGGCCATAACCGCATAAAATCGATAGAAACACCCCAAGACCACAAATCAGAGGTCGCAATGGGGTACCCCAATCCTTACCCGACCGGTAGCCGACCGCCCGCGTCGGAACCGGAACGGATTCGGGTTCCAAATTTTGGGGGACGGCAAGATTCGGGCGGGTGATTAGAAAAAAAAAAAAAATCGGGTACGGTCAGGTAAGGAAAAAACGAAAATATTGAAGGATATGTACTGTCCATACTATCCAGCATTATTATAGCATTATTGTACTTTTTACTCTTGGTATCGTGGAAGGTATATGGGAGATGTACCACTAATTTTGTACATATTCGGGTATGGGCGGGTACGGGTAGTCGCGGGAAATCGAGTTTCGGTTTAAATTTTATTTTATTAAACGCGTATCAGGTAACGGTTAACAATTTAGGAGCGTGACATAACTCGATCCGGGTATTGGGTGTTCAGATTTTGAAAAAAAAAAATGTCGGTTTAGGGGGTCTAAAGTTTTGACTTTTAGGCAAGTCTGACCTTCCAAACACTGGTAACATTTGTATTTATTTGCTAATTGCCGCCACGGTGTAGTTAGGGACATAGCTTGTCGTTATGTACGGCTAGATACGTTGTCAGTGTAAACTAGAAAAAAACAAAACTAGAGTGAAGAAAATCATAGCGATTTTTTGTCGATTCATAGTCGGTCAAACTGTGACGGTCGTCGGTTCATCGCTTATGCATCCCGTTCTAATTTCCAACTTTTATCCGGGAAGTGTTTTTTTTTTGCCTGTTTTTTTGGGAACACCGCATAAAGTGCGTAATTAACACTTTACAATAGATTACGATTTGCGGCCGTTATCTTATTGTAAGATTCGCGTTTTGGGAATACCGCATAAAGTGCATAATTAACACTTTACAATAGATTACGAAATAGAGTTAGTACCGTGTCAGATTTGCGACGTTAATCATGAATGCCACGTACTTCCACGATACCAAAAGTACAAAGAACAATAATTTGGAAAAAAAAAGTACAAAATTTTCATTTTTTTTGGTTTTTTGTTTGACCGACCGTAACTGACCGTATTTTCTTTTCCTGTTGAGTCAACCGACCGTAACCGCCCGACCCCCAAAATTTGGCAACCGAATCCGTTCCGGATCCGGCGCGGGCGGTCGGTTAACGGTCGGTCACGGTTTCGGTTGACCGTTTGCGACCTCTGCTATCTTCCTCTGTCGGGGAAACTGGTGATTTTCGTCTGTCAGGAAAACTGACGATTCTCGTGGCTTACATATCCTTTCGCAACCACAACTTTCATCCTTTCAGTTCCTTAGGCTTCTTTTCGTCGCAATTCACTACCTTCCACAGATTTTTTAGAATCACCCGTCCTTTAATGTATTTCTTCCACACAAAACAATTCGAACCATTGAACAAGAAGGCTTTCCCGACCATCCGATAAGCATCGCCGCTATCCACATTACTTCCTACATCCAAATCTTTGTCCTCCACCTTTGCTTTGCCTTTATGTTTTTTTTTTTATTTGCCTGTTCATCTTCACTGCTTTCTGGGCTCTCCGAATCCTCACTATCATTGAAGTTAGTACTAGGCTCCTTCATTTTTTTCTTCCTCTTTTAGACTTTCTTCCCTGCTGTAGTTTTCTCATTTACTACCTCCAGCCACTCGTCGAAAGTTTAGCGAGGAGTGAGCTTAAAACTGGTGCTTTTCTTTGGCTCGTTAGAAATCCTAGGGCAGTGCACAGTCAGCCACTTTTCGTACAATCAACACTATAATGCCCATCGCTATTAGTGTTGAACATTTTTCAGGCAGGGAAAGTCTTCTGACTCAGTGACCGACTGCTGGATTCTGTTTTTGCGCCAGCCAATGGAAAGCTAGCGATCTCGCCTTCCGAACATGACCAGAAATGGAAACTTATGTGACGACAGAAGCTTCTTTGACAGAAGTTACGTTGACTGCCCTATAAATGTTTACCATTAATAGCGACGGCAGTCTACTTGAAACTTTTTGCAGGTGTAACAACAACATTGTGTAATGTGTTTTTCTGTTAAAACTAACGATTTCCATTCGATTACCAGAGAGGCAGGGAATAATACCAGACTCAATAAAAGCAAATACATGGCAGAAAATGAGACAAAAGGAGCGGAAATGACAATCCAGAACTTTGGAACAGGGACCACAGAAAAGAACCGCAAAAGACACAAAATCAAATCATTGTTCGCAGTAAAAAAAAAATAGCAGCACAGAATTATATAGTTCCGCAGGATTTACATATGAAATCAGAAAACTTTCCACTATACATACGGTTGGCTCGAACAACATAACTGTTTTCACCCACTACTTTTATATTTTAACTACATTATGTTAATTACACAAATTTACTTCAACCAAAAACTTCTGTACCCCATAGCTTGCAAAACCTTGATCGACTGCAAAATTCCAGAAACCCTAAAAGCGCCAAAAGCACAAATTTCTCGTCTAGTGCAGTGCGTACTAAAAAAGAAGTTGCTCACACTTTAAAAGTACTTCTGCATTCTGACAAAATACAAAATTTTCTTGTCAGTTTTCCTCGTTCGATCTCGGACTTAAAAACATAGCCGGCATCAAAAACGTTTTTGGAGTTTTCAAATTCCTCAGACTAGGTGAATTTTCTCGGAAATGGAAAACTCTAGTTTTCTTTTGTACCAAATTTCTGCTTTTAAACCTTCACTCCCTTCCTTTCTGCAATATTCTAATTCCCTCTTCAAAGCGTCCAGATTCCAGATTCCCTTCATTCCGGCACAGCGAATTTCCGTAAGTCCGTCTTTTTGTCGTTTTGCCACCAAACCGGTCCAATCGGGATCCGGGAGAGATCTCGCCATGAAATGAATAATGTCGGCGAATGTCGCGTCAATGTAATGACAGTCCTCCTCTACAAATCCTTCTTCTTTCATTTTAGCTATAAACTTTGAATCGGTGCACTCTGAAATTTTTTCGAACTTTTTCCCTTCAAAAATAGGGAGCTTAGAAGGGAAAGCGTACGGATAGTTAATCCTCCCAAGACTGGAGCAGGAACTCGTCCACTTGAAAAGAAGAATATTTTCTCCGTCCTTTATAAGCTGAAAGACAACTTCATGCGATTTATTAGAATGTGAATCTGTATACCTTACTATAAGAAGGTCTCTGAAAAACCCGATGGCTTTTACCAAAAAAATCATTAAACCTTCGAGTAAAGCACCCTTATACATAGTGGGGTTTTTCAAGGTTAGAAACGATTAAATGTTCAAAACTCGTAATTTTGGAGAACCTCAACCAGCCGATCATAAATTTTACACGTGGCAAAGCAGGATTTCTAGACCTATTCTTAATATTCCACGGTGTGGTTCTTCTCTCAGAGTCGGAGCTCCTCGACAGCCTTTCTACTTTGAAAGTGAAGGGTTGTTTTTTTTTTTTGGTATTCTCGTTTCTAGATTTTCACTTGCAAAGGAATGCGGAAATATATCTGAAAAAACTAAAATAATAAATATATATGAGCCCAATTGAGATCTTCCTGTGGTTGCCAACAAAAAACGCCGCGTGTCAGACAGACAGCGTTTAAATAACACGGAAGGAAACAGCTTTTCTACTTTGAAAGTGAAGGATTGCTTTTTTTTTTATCTGGTGTGCACCTTTCTGGAGTTTGACTTGCGAAGGGATGCACGGTTGACGTGGCGGCGAACCAACAGCCGCCAAATCGGCATACGAAACGGATCTTCTCTTCGATTCAGAAAAGTACACGCGGTGTAAAATGCGGACGAAATAGAATACCGTGTTTGGTCAACATTTTCTCGTAGGGTACGGAACGATGGAAAATCAAGACGTGTAGATCTCGCGACGAATGTTGAAACAAGTGAAAGTTATGAAATTTGGTGGATTTGTCGTCTTCCGCGTCATCTGAACATGCGGTGGTGCGGTTAAGGGAAATTTAGTGTGAGATGTGTTGTTTTAAAAAAAAAATCAGCCTTTTTTTTTTTTTGGCTTGCCGACCAGCTTCACACGGCAGCACCGACTTTAAGACAAATTAATGTACCGTATTGCCAGAATAATAGATCTGAAAAACGCGCTTTCCTGCGAGAAATAAACCGTGTCTTATAAGCTTGTCATTTTTATTTGTCGCGGCCTGTTTTCATACCGTTTCAGTACACCTTAATCGCTATTAGGGGGTGTCCCCATGTAATCGGTAATTTGATAAATATTATGGATTTTAGTGAAGATTCTCCGTACTACTTTGAAATGCGTCTCAATCATAGTTCAAAAGTAGGCGTTTTTATGGTAGGCCTTTGGTCGGCGCCTTTATCCTAAGTTATGTTATGGGCTTTTCATGTGATCTTCTTAGATCGCTTCTTTGATCAGCGCCAGTCCGATCGTCCAAATCTGACGTTGTATTTAAAACGTTTTGGTCCGAATGTTTTAATTGGTGTAATTTTTGGTCCGAATGTTTTAATTGGTCCGAATAGGTCCTGGGTCTTACCAGTATTTCATACCAGTATTGTCGTGCCTCATTCTAATAAGTGTGAGATAAAACTGATAGCGTAAGAGGGAGAGGGGAGAGGCGACGACAGCTCAAAATTCTTCAAAGGACCCATGAATTAAAGTGGACATTAGAGACCCCTCAAGATTTTTTTCCGTACATTCTCGTCTTTCCCATACATGCGCGTGACGGACAGGGAGAAAAATAGAGAGTAGTCTCCCTCGTCCTAAAATTTTCCCACTCGTGTAGTGCGTGCATGGGTCGTTTTCCATTCGCTGTTTGGGAGATACTCGAACTAAAAACACCCTCTCTAGGTGATTTTTTATGAAGTTTTCTGATGGGCTCGATTCTCATGCCCGGGGCCGAAAAGAAAAAAAGTCAAAAATGCGTTCACATGACGACAAACATGTAGTACATGTGAAGTATCGAATTGAATTTCATTGTACTTTGGTAATGTTAGGATAGCAATGTGGAATTTTGTCAATATTGGTTCGGTTTTGTCGCACGCCACCTCGCGTATTATGTTTCGTTTCATTAGTATTTTTGGTTTCGTTTGATTAAGTGTGAACCGTTTGGTCTATTTCGTTTGTACGAGACTTCTAGTCTTTCGGTTCGTGCGTAGTACGTCTAGCAGTTTCGTTTCATGTAAATTACGTTGTACTTTGAGTACTGTACTTCTAGATGTTTCGTTTCGAGTAGTTTCAATTTGCGTCGTATATTTTGCGTCTAAGTACATGCGACACTTCTAGAATCAGATTACAAGATGTAATCTGGCGATAAGCTAAAATGCCAGCTAGTGAGGGATTAGGTACACCTTGAATCGTTATTAGCGTATAGAAATTATTAGTGTAAGGAAAAAAATAGCATCATTCATTCTAATTGAGTGCCGTAAGACGTGGCAGATTATGGTCCACTTCCTTAAATAGTATAATTTATTATATTTAAGGTATCAATGTCAAAATTTTGGGGTGCCGATATAGCGTACATAAGGCTAATAACGATTCACGGTGTACCACTTAGGAACAACTAAGGATAAATTATAGGAAATTGATGTAGAATTAATGCATGAGAATTAATGTGAATTTCCTCTTCTGAATTCTGTAATGTCTCTATCCATGTTCATGAGAATTCAATGTATGTGAGCCGATTGATAATTGATTTAATTTAAATTCGCTTTCGCATTGTGTAATTTGTCAATTTTTTGCGCATTCCGATTGTGTGTTCGACCCTTTCAAGTAAAAATGACTTTTTCGTACGGCTAAATAATTTCTCAAAATTCCCTGAATATTGGGGCAAAACGACAAGGAAAAGTCAATAATTTCATACATAGGGACACCTGTTAGAGTTTGAAAAAAAAAAAACCCCTAAACTACGAACTTGAACCAAAGATAAAAATGTAAATAAAATACTTTTTTAAATGCTCATATGGCTCGGCTCGGTCTACACCATGAACAGCTATTACAATTAGGCACCTTAAAATTTTGACCCACAAACCTAAAAAGGAATTTATAATTCTATTTTTTCCTTTACACTTATACAAGTTCGATTTAATTAACATCAATGACCCTAGTTTGGGCGATTTAAATAGTGTTGTGTACTAAATGTATCACTCTTTACTCAAAATTATTTTTAAAACTTACAAACGTAAAAAAAAAGTGTTAGATAAAGCCAACGAGACTGGAAAGTGAGTGGATTGCTATAAAAAAGCGCTCTTAGACTTGATTCTAGTAAAAAAGACGGGAGATAATTACACGAACTTGTTCTCACATGTTGAAACGTTAACTATATGAAAGTAGCCAATAGTGGCTACATAATGGGAATGTGTATCCAAATTAGAGTTAGATGTATAAATCAGCGTTAATGTTTTGTTGGCGTTTGGCCTTTAAACCCAAAATATAGTTATAGCCCTAATTATTCCTTTGCAAAAAATATTTCTTAAAACTAATAGTAATTCACGATGTAGTGTCATGCAGACTTGCTCATTTTCTAGCACATTGTTCTCTAATTGTACTGCAAGAACGACGACATTTTTGCACTGTTAATTGGCACACTCTTTGGGCGGGCGATTAAAGATACGCCTTTATAACACCTTTTGGTGAAGGGCTAGATGTACATATATCGACGGTAAGGTAAAGCACACCGTGAACTGATATTATTATACAATGTTTAGTTGTTATGTTGTTTTGGGATCATTGACCCAAAGATAACAAAACGTTGGCACTCAGTTAACAAACATGACACTATTGGGTTACACAATCTCACAGTGAAGCGCTATTAGCCATCTGCTCACATATACGACGTTTGAACATGTTCACGTTTTTTTCCTCACACGTATGAAATCCAAACTATTTGCGTTTTTTTATGTGGGTGTCTGTCACTTTCCCATGAAGATGTTATTATTCGAAAACTTTTTTGAAAGTTGCTACGAACAAGTAAGCAACTTTAGTTGTGTTGTGTATCGAATGCCCCTTGTGGATGTGGGGGCTGGAATATTCAACACGATTTACCGTGCTATTTAACATACGTTTTAATGTACTATCTCTATACGGACCTCCACAATCTACAAAATATATCGTTATATTTTTTGTTGGTCTTGGAGCGATATCGAGCCCTTTGACTGCTCGATATTAGTTATGTCGAATGTTAATTTTATTGCTATAAAGTTTTACCCAATACACAACTTTAGTAAGAAATGACACATTTAGTAAATTAGAAAC
This sequence comes from Zygnema cylindricum, assembly GCA_037447655.1. Classification (NCBI taxonomy): domain Eukaryota; kingdom Viridiplantae; phylum Streptophyta; class Zygnematophyceae; order Zygnematales; family Zygnemataceae; genus Zygnema; species Zygnema cylindricum. The sequence continues at coordinate 11,611 of JBBHKE010002707.1, read as the reverse complement.
TAGAAGCTTTATTGACACAAGTTGTACACTACATTATTTCGATACCTCCTCAACTAGAGTATTGAACAATAGTTAAGCATTGCCATATGAACATGGAGAAAAGTATATCATTATAAATTTTATTTTTGGTTTAAGGGTTGTAGTGTACAAGCGCCGACATTTTGCTTTCGGCTCTAATAACGATGAATACAATACGCAACAAATGAAAATGACAAGAGAATAAGACGTGGTTTCTTTTTCACAGAAAAAGCACGTTTTTCGTATCTATAATTTTAGCAATACAGAAGCGCGTTTTTCATATCTATTATTATAGCTAGTGTTAGGTATCGAGGACCAATTGCCGATATTTGATATATATCGAATTTCAGGTACCCGATAATCGATATATCGCCTCGATATATGGAAAAGCAAAATATCGCAATATATCGCCAATATATCGCCGATATATCGTATCGTCGATATATCGAGGCTTTGAAAAAAAAAATCTTCTTACTACTGCTGCTAGAACTACATCGCTAATCATTATTAGTGTAAAAAAAGAATTAGCCTAAACGCCACTTTGGTGTTAATAGAGCTAATATGTGATTTGTGTAAAAAAAAAAAAAACATTAACATCAATTTGGCATTTAATGCCAATTTGTGTGTTGACTTCGTAGGGTGTAAGCTGAGCTGTCATTGATACTATTCCAAGTTCAAGTGTACTATCCTGACAGCTTTTGCCAAAATACTTACTTGTAAGGATTGGAAATCGTACGGACCATGTAAATTAGAGTAAAATTAACGTTATTTCATGTCATATATTTCGTAATGTTTCGCTATTTCTGGCGGCTAATTGGTACTGAAATATTATTTATATGCGAGGCGCTTTTAATGTTGTAAAATTGAGATGTCACGGCGACGCAATGTACGTGAACGAGCTTGTCGTACATCACACTAATTTTGACGAACTTAACATAAAATGGTTAACCGTAAATAAATATATTTCATAATAGCGTTAATATTATCTTAATGTTAATAGCACTAGTTTATGATTTCGGGTCGGAAAAAGGCGTGTCAAAATTAGTGTTAGTTAACACTAATAACGATTAGCGGTGTACTGTTGCTGTCAGCACTAGTGCTACATAATTAGTACTTTTTCGTCGGTTTCATTTTGCAGCGTCTACCTTTAAGGGTGAACTTCCATTAGAGGAAAAGTGGGGTAGTTTACTGGTTGCCGTACGATTTTGTACAGATTCGTACCATTTTTTTTTTGTCAGACAAAACATGACGAAACATGTTAACTGGATGGCTCCAATATTGTAGGCGTAAGTTTCAACCGTTGGATCAACTTTTTTAGATTCGCGAAGCAATCGCGCACTTCCAGTGTGAAGAGACTCTCCTCGCGAGGAGAGTTTTTCACATTGGTCGCTTACCATTGGTACACGTGAGATGTAAGAAAAATATCCACCACTAACAGGCGACGAGAAACGAACACGTCGTACACGCCATATGCCTTCTACCACGGTGTATGTAGGTCGACGGATATATCCTCGCACGCTCCTTCTGACATCAGTTACCTTCAAAGTTTGCGGCGCCTTTTTGCCATTCCGTTTCGAAATTTTGATTTTCAATTTCAAAATTAAAATTTGGTCGCAAAAATTTCGTACGAATCATTAACTACATCCGGTCGTACAAATATTATGTACAGATTTTCAGTTTGAAGAATATTTTTAGACTTAAAGAATATGAAAACTAGCATACGTGGCACCAATCATAATTGAGAATCGATGTTTACTAGCACAACATAATGGAACGCCATGCCAGTAAACACCATAAATTGACGTCTTCGCATGTTTACTGGGAGCGCCTAATGGAGAACAGGCCTAAGTCACGGAACGAAAATCACGTCGTACATGGCGTATCAGGCAATTTGTCTTTTTCACTGAAGTAACATATTATATAAAATATTAAATAAAAAAAATACTATATATCACGATTTATATCGCGATGATTTATGTTGGTCTCGGTACTATATATCGAGGAGTCTGCTCGATCGATATTCGATATATCGAATATCGATATTATCGCGATATGAATTTACCCGATACCCAACACTAATTATAGCACTACAGAAGCGCGTTTTTCGTATCTACTATTTTAGCACTACAGTACAGTGCTTTAATTCGTCGTATGGTCGGTGCCGCAGTGTGAATCTGGTCGGCAATCCCAATAAACGAAAAATGAAGGCTTATTTTCTTTATAAACATAACGCTTCACACTAACGCTTCGGCCCCATGTAGTTGTAACTTAGCGTACTTACTTTGTATTTTAGCGCGGATCCGGCGGACCCGGATTTCAAGTGTCTCTATGTGTTCATTCGAAATTGTTACTTAAGTTTGTAACAATTGTATACGTCGACAACGCCCGTGACGGCTGTCACCGTGTACAATTTGTGATGACGCACCATATTTTTTTGAAACTTTTTGAAGTGTCGCAAGACACATCGTACTCTTTGAAACGATTTGCGGATTTGGTATGTCGCATGTCTTTGCGTGACATCGTTGACGTAGAGCCTTGCACCCGTGGTTGTGCAAAATGCCTTTGCGTAAACCTCTCCCGTCCGGCCGCCATTACTTCGCAGATTTTTCACGTTCGCAGACTTTTCAACTTTGCGTGAAATGACACTGCAGCGTCGAGACCCCTGCCAAAAAAAGAACCGTACAACATGCAAGCCGACAAAAACAAACAAACCCTGTACTTTTTTTTGTCGTCAAAAACTTCTAAAATCTTTTCACACGTGGGAATATATTTTCAGATTGGTGTAGACGGATTTGCTTAGCTTAAAACACATTGCCGATTTGTTTTATGATAAGTTTGAAAATGACGTGACAGTGGGTCGAAAAAACGCAACACGACAAATTTTCGTACATCCTAAGTTCAAGAATGACGCAAATTGTACTCTACAAATTTGCAATTTCTTCGTACGGTCGTAACTCAGGCAGTACGGCGCTAAGTTTTAAAGGAAAACGACAGAAAAAAACCCGAACTTAGCCACATGGGGCCGCAGCCTAAGGGTGTGTCCCCATGTACTTGTAACTTAGCGAAATTACTTTGTATTTTAGCGCGGATCCGCCGGACCCGGTGTTCAAGTGTCCCTATGTCTGTAAGACGAAATCGTAACTTACGCTTGTGACGATTGTATACGTCGACAGTACCTGTGACGGTTGTCAACGTCTACAATCTGTGGTCGCACGTTGTTTTTTCTACCTGCGTGTCACGTCGCATGTCTTACCGTGACATTGTAGACGTAGCGCCTTCCAGCCTGTGCAATTTCACGGTCGAAGAAGATGCGCTTTGTCTTCGCGTCGCCTGTCCGCTCGACGTGAAATGGCATCGGAATTTGAAGACCCCTGCAAAAAAAGAAATCCGTACTGACGAAAACGGACAAATCCAAACAAATTGTGTACTTGTATTTGTCGTATTAGAACGCAAACGGACAAAACATAGCGAACTATGTACTTTTCTTTGTCCTTGGAAATCGTAGGATTCTTGTCGAAATTTACGGCACGTGCGAAAGTATGTTCCTATTTGTCAATCGAAAAAACCTAATTTTAAATCACATCGCGCATGTGTTTTAAAGATAAGGTTGAAGATGACGTTTTTTGTCGTCGAAGTGGGTCGAAAAGCACAAGACGACAACTTTTCGTACATCTAAGTTCAGGGATGACGCAAATTGTACTCTACAAATTTGCGATTTCTTCGTACGGTTGCAACTTAGGCAGTACGGCACTAAGTTATACAGCAAAACGACAAGAAAAAACCCTTACTTATGCACATGGGGACACACCCTAAGTTTCCCTGAGCCGCACCATCGCATGTTCAGATGACGTGGAAGACGACAAATCCACCAAAACCTCATAACTTTCACTTGTTTCAATTTTCAATTTTTCATCGCTAGATCTAAAAGACTACATTTTCCATCGTTTCGTACCCTAGTAGAAAACGCTGACCCGCGTGTACTTTTCTGAATCAAAGTCGGAGCCGGGTCAAACATTAGATTTAGGAGTTAGCGGCGACGACTCCATTGGCTGGTTGTACCTCCCTCGCCCTGATTCATTTCCTTCCGTGTTACTTAAACACTGTCGGACCAGCGGCGTTACAGTTGGCAACCACAGGAAGATCTCCATTGGGCTTTGGTTGAGGTTCTCCAAAACAACAATTTTTGAATATTTAATCGTTTTTAACACTGGGAAACCCCACAATGAATAAAGCAGCGTCATTTGGGGAAACTTTACTCGAATATTTTATACCAGTTGTTGGAAAAGGTTTGGTAAAAGCCATCGGGTATTTCAGAGGCTTTCTTATTGTAAAGTATACAGATTCACATTCTATGGAAACACACGAAGTGGTGTTTCAGCTTATAAAGGAAGGAGAAGATACTCTTCTTTTCAAGAAGAAAAGACTAAGAGCCAGATCTCGGCGGATAAAGCATCCGTACGCTTTCCCTTCTAAGCTCCCTATTTTTGAAGGGAAAAAGTTGGAAATTCTTTCAGAGTGCGCCGATTCAAAGTTTATTGCTAAAATGAAAGAAGAAGGATTTGTAGAGGAGGACTGTCATTACATTGACGCGACGTTTGCCGACATTATTCATTTCATGGCGAGAACTCTTCCGGATCCTGATTGGACCGGTTTGGTGGCAAAACGACAAAAAGACGGACTTACGGAAATCCGTTGTGCCGGAATGAAGGGAATCTGGAATCTAGACGCTTTGAAAAAGGAATTAAAACATTGCAGAAAGAAAGAAATTGAAGATTTGGAAGCGGAAATTTGGTACAGAAGAAAACTCGATGATCCCATTACCGAAAAAATTCGCTTAGTCTGAAGAATCTCAAAACTCCAAACATGTTTTCGATGCCAGCTATGTTTTTAAGTCCAAGATCGAACGATGGAAACTGACAAGAAAATCCCGTTTTTTGTCAGAATGCAGACGTACTTTTAAAGTGCAAGTAACTTCTTTTTTAGTACGCACTGCACTAGAAGAGAATTAGTGATTTTGGCGCTTTTAGGGCTTCTGGAATTTTGCAGTCGATCAAGGAATTACAAGCTATGGGGTACAGAAGTTTTTGGTTGATGTAAATTTGTGTAATTAACATAATGTAGTTAAAATATATAATTAGTGGATGAAAACAGTTATGTTGGTCGAGCCAACTGGATGTATAGTGGAATGATTTCTGGTTTCATATGTAAATCCTGCAGAACTATTTAATTCTGCGCTGCCATTCTATTTTTACTACCAACAATGTTTTGATTTTGTATCTTTTGCATCTTCATCTGTGGTTCCTTTTCCAAAGTTCTGGTTTGTGGTTTCCGCTCCGTTTTTCTGATTATCTGCCTTTTATTTGCTTTGTTATTATTCTGGTATTATTCTTCACCTTCTCTGGTAATGAAATAGAAATCATTTTTTCAAGCAGAGAACAAAGAGCCAAAAAATTAATGTGCAATGTTTTCTTTGAAGTTCGGCTGTACAATAAGGAACCGATAATCTTGCGAAGTAATTCGAAACACGACTCATATTTGCTATAAATTGGTCATGAATTTTAGATTTAACCTTATGAAATTTAGTTTCCATGTTCTAATTCCTTTTTATCGATGACTGCAAAATCCAGGTTTGCAGGCGTATGAAAATGAAATCTAAGAATCTTGATTTCTGACCAGAAAATCTTTTGCTTTAAAGAATAGCTTGCCTTGATTCGAATTAAAAAATGAAAGTCGACTATGCCTTTACCTTTTTTTTTTTTTTTTTTTTTACTTCTTAGATGTGGCTGTGGTTGTCTGCCCAACCACATCCAGGTTTCGTCCAATTTACCTTTTTTTTTGTCTTTTCTAGGTCTTTTTTCTCTTCTTTCCGCATGTTTAAACCAGCATCATATGTTGTCATGGAAACTCTTCTCTTGATGCTCGTGAATTAAAAAAACGGGTGAATTCATCAGTTTTTTAGGAGCAGCGCTGAAGAAGGTTGTCGGGCGAGGCCCTAAAGAAGAGAGTGAGGACATTACAGTTCGGGTAACCATTTACCACCAAATGGGAAAGTATAAATGTAGATTTACACTGCAGCCAAAGGGAATTGTGTTATCCCTCTACAAAGAGGAAGAGCGCAGTTTTTTTCCACATCATTTTTATGGTCTAATGGCGTAACAGACAGGAGGCAGACTCATGAATATAATTTGCAACGAAGGTTTAGGACAAATGGCAGTACGGCCGGCAGTTCTGAAGCATAATGAGGACCATGAGTTGTTGATGGGAAGGATGTCCAATGTGGTGTTGGTGGAGGATGGAGTAGACTTCGCAAACAGAGGTTACTATTTCTTTGTTTCTTTGTTTATTTTTTTTCTGTTTCTTTGTTCTTCAGTGTATCCCTGGATTTTGAGTTGTGAAGGCAGTCAAGATTGTCACTTTTGTTTTCGTGTACAGGTGTTTTCATCATTTCGTGCATAGGTGTTCTATTCGTGTGTACACACGACACGTCTGAAACTTCTCTTTTTGAGTTTTGCGTTTCGAAGGAAGAAGGCGTGTAAGGGAGAGAGTTTGTCGCCATGTTAGTTTGCTTGTTTTACCTTGTCAGCTAGTTAGGGTAGAGGATATAGGCAGCAGTGTTCAGCTGTAGAGATTATTTTTAAGAGAGAAAAGAGGAGAAGAGAAATGATGCAAAGAGGCTTCGGCCAAAACACTTATAAATCTTTTGGCCGATTATCCTCTTGTCTTTTATGAGCTTCCGCTGTGAATGTTGTCTGAATTTTGAGAATTTATTTTGAGTGCATTTTATTTTAAGTTCCGACAAAGATGTGTTTCAAAATTTTGCTAAAAAAGATCTTGAGATATTACCTTCTGTAAGTTGTTCACATACACAAATTACATATATGCTACATATAACCTACAATCTATAACCTATAGAAAACTATAAATATGTAAACCCATTTTTGTTTGGACACAAAAGGACGACAAAACACAAAAAATAAGTCAATAATACACGAAAAGAAAATGAGTACATTTAGAACATTTAGAACGCATAATAAAAAACACAGAATTTGAATTGGAATATATGTGTAGCGGAGGAGAGAGAAGGAAAGCGGGGATGATTGAAAAGGAGGGAGTAGGCACAAAATAGAAAAAAAGTAGGGGAGAGATGGTATTGAAAGCCCGCTAAAATCTTATCTCTAAATCCATACCTATTAAGTCCTGAACGCTACACCGCCAATCGCTATTATCGTAGAAGTTTCTTTAGAGTATACGAATAATTAGCGTGGTTTACGCTAATTGGGAATTTGGAAATTTTCGAAGAAATTGTTTACTCTAATTAGGAAAGGGTTTTTTTTAAATAGTATGGATAATTCTATTTGAGAATAATAAAAAAAAAGAGGGACGGAATTAGCGTACACAACGCTAATAACGATTGGCGGTGTACTATGAAAGTACACTTACTTTATTTTAGCGCAATGTACTTCTTTGTGGTTTGTACATATCTTTTGTAATGTAGAAATATTCTTAGCAGAATCTCTTTTTCTAGATTCCTTTGTGAATTGTCGTCTATGTATTTTATCAATTAACGAAGACATTTTTGACGACAAATTTCTCAAAAGTTTCTCTTGTTTGTCATCAATTCACCTTTGTCTTTTGCTTACCTTTGGCTTCACATGTTCACTTGCCTTCACTTGTTATTTGGCCTTTACATCTTTTGTCTTTTCTTTATTTTTTTGCCTTTCATGGCCTCTATTTCTTTTGAGGGAGGGGAGGGAGGAGCTGAGAGGGAGGGAGGGAGGTAAGGAGAGAGCGAGGTAGGGAGGGCGGGATGGATGGAGACATTTTTTGATCGATTGGTCCATGTGAGAGTGCGTGTGAGAGAGATGGAAAGGTGGAAGATGTCCAGGACCTTGTGTTAGCCGTACACTAGCTCTACCAACTGCGCTACCCAATGTGCATGCATGCGCCTGAAACCGACTTTGCGGCAATGAATGGCGCACTGGCAGAGGCAGCTTTTAACAAGATACACACGTGTGGATTCCGAAGTGGACAATCCTCCAACACGCCCCCTCCCGATGTAATCCATCGCATGTGGCTTGCCAACGCCCCCTTGCTCCAATACCATGTTGAGGATCAACGATATTCTACGTATCGCATGGGCGCCAAAGTGAAAACTTTGGAAAATGGACTAGTCGTGGATCGAACCGGGGACCTTGTGTTAATCGTACAGAAGCTTTACCAACTGAGCTACCCAGCCGCAAGCAAACTGACTTTACGGCAATGAACGGCGCACTAGCGGAACCTGCTTTTAACACAATACACAAGTGTGGAGTGGGAAGTGGACAATCCTCCAACAAGATGGACAAGGGTGTGTGCTCATGTAACCGAAACTTTGAAATGTTACTTTGGATTTTAGCGCAGATTTTACGGTGTAGTTTTCAAATTGTTCCTATGTTAATCATTACTTGCGCCTTCATTACTTCAAATATTTGACATTTGTAGACGTCGCCAATATCTTGGACACCCGTAGACGCAACAAACTGAGGGCATTTGTCAAAGTGACACCGAATGTTGTACGACTACAAAAACGGCGACGGTTGTAAACGTCGCGGTTTTTGTGACATTGTAGATGTTCAGGTTCTATGACATAGCGAAGTCATGTTACCTTGTGACGTCATTAGTACATAGATTTTCCGCCATGGCTTTGGAATTACTTTTTGTTATCTTTTATAATTCGATATGTCATCAAACTAAAACAAAAAATTAATAAAAAAAAGGAAAAAAAATCCTTTCATTTGACCATGTTATTGCTGCATTTCATTTAGAGAAGAGAGGAATAGGAGCAGTAGAGTGAGAAAGAGGGGGAGAGGCGAGGAGACGTAAACTTTTGCAAAGGACCCATGAATGAAAGTGGAGGTCCGAGACCCCAAACCGGTTTTTTTCTGTACATGCTTGTCATTTTCGTACGTACATGCGCGTGACGAGCAAGGAAAAAAAAATCATGTACACTCACTCGTGCAAAAAAATTCGAAGACGTTTGGCGCGTGCAATTCGGATTTCTATTTGTCAGGGTATTATTTTGATTAAAATCAAGACGTGATTTGATTCCAGTGCAAGTGTGAAGATGAGTTGGCATGACGTGGAAGAGGGTCGCGATGATAATAACGCCAAATAGACGTACCGTCCAAGTTCTAGGATGACGCAAGATGTACTTTGGTTTTTGCCCATTTTTCGTACGGCGTAAGATTTTATTGTTGCAAGTCCCATTTTTTTTGAAAACGACGGAAAAAAACCCTTACTTGAACACATGGGCACACACCCTAAGACCATCCGGGAACAGTTAGAAGAGGGACAAATGTCACATCTTTTCGAGCCGTTCTTAAGAAATCGGAATGTTTCCTCTTGGGCCGATATGGACCTGCGGATTGATTCGGGCACCCTATTCGGATTAAACTTGGTGCACGAGTCAGCGACCATATGAAACTTAAGTATGTGTGGGAGAGAACGGAGGAGGACAAACTATACCTTTTTGAGGTTTACCGAGAAAGCGAAGGAGAAGTTCCACACTCTGGATGCCAGGCTGAATGAATTGCCTTGGGTTGATAAGGACGGGGGAATTCACAAGGTGACTCCATTCATATTCCACTTGGTCGATGAGTCAACGACCAAACGACAAAAACAAATTTTATTTTATTATTACCAAGAAAGAGTTCGTGAAGGAGAATAGACTTCCATAGTCTGGTTCAATACTGTAGATTTTGGGTTGGTGTAAAAGAGAACGTGGCTTCATAATTTCGTCTCTCCTCTACCGCAACCTAAGAAAGATTATGTGTCAAAACTGCCTATTTTTATCCTGACGGTTTTCATTTTTCAACATCACTATTTTCAACCTGACGATTATCATCGGTTGGGAAAACAGACGGTTCTAGAAGACGGACGTTTTTTTGTAGGAAATACTGACAGCTATCCTTTTTCAGAAAACTGGTGATATCGCCTGTCGTTAAACTGTCTATTTTCCTCTTTTCCTTTGTCGAAGAAACTGGTGATTTTCGTCTGTCATGAAAGCTGACGATTCTTGTGGCGTATATATCCGTTCGCAACCACAACTTTCAGCCTTTCAGTACCTTATGCTACTTTTCCTCGCCATTCACTAAAGTATCTTCCACAGATTTTTTTAGAATCACCCGTCCTTTGATGTGTTTCTTCCACACAAAACAATTAGAACCATTGAATAAGACTATTTTCCCGACCTTCCGATAAGCATCGTCGTTATCCACATCACTTCTAACATCCGAATCTTTGTCCTCCACCTTTGCTTTGCCTTCACGTTTCTGTTTTTCTTTGCCTGTTCGTTTTCACTGCTTTCTGGGCTCTCCGAATCCGCAATTCCCCTTTTTGCCTTTTTCGGCCACTTAAAGTATTTTCAATCGGTAACCGCAGCCACTCATCAAAAGCATAGCGAGGAGTGAGCTTAAAACTGGTGTTTTTCGTTTGCTCGTTAGAAATCCCAGGACAGTACACAGTCAGCCACTTTTTGTACAATCAACATTATATTGCCCATCGATATTGGTGCTGAACATTTTCAAGCAGAGAAAGTCTTCTGACTCAGTGACCGACTGCTGGATTCTGTTTTTGAGCCAATCGATGGAAATCCAGAGATCTCACCTTCCGATCATGACCAGAAACTGAAACTTATGTGACGACAGAGGTTACTTTGATTTCCCGAGAAATGTTTACGACTGATGTCGATGGGCAGTGCACTTGAAACTTTTTGCAGGTGAAACAACAACATTGGGGAGTGTATTTTTTGTTTCAAAGCATTTGAATTCCGTTTAGCGACATTTCGTGTTCGGGAATTTTATGCTCTTTGTTCTCTGCTTAAAACAATGATTTCCACTCGATTACCAGAGAAGGTGAAGAATAATACCAGGCTCAAAAAAAGCAAATACAAGGCAGAAAATCAGGCAACCGGAGCAAAAAGGAGAAACCAGAACTTTGGAACTACAGAAAGAAGCTGCAAAAGACAGAATTGAAAACATTGTTCGCAGTAAAAAAAGAATGGCAGAGCAGAATTAAATAGTTCCGCAGGATTTACATATGAAACCAGAAATCTTTCCAGTATACATCGGGTTGGCTCGAACAACATAACTGTTTTCACCCACTAATCTTATATATAACTACATCATGTTAATTACACAAATCCACCTCAACCAAAAACTTGTGTACACCATAGTTTGCAAAACCTTTATCGACTGCAAAATTCTAGAAGTCCTAAAAGCGCCAAAAGCACTAATTTCTCGTCTAGTGTGGTGCGCACTAAAAAAATAGTTGCTCGCACTTTAAAAAAACGTTTGCATTCTGACAAAAAACGGGATAATCTTGTCAATTTTCCTCGTTCGATCTCGGACTTAAAAACATAGCTGGCATCAAAAACGTTTTTGGAGATTTCAAATTCCTCAGAGTAGGCGAATTTTCTCAAAAATGGAAAAGTCGAAGTTACTTGTGTACCAAATTTCAGCTTTCAAACCTTCCCCTCCTTTCACTCTGCAATATTCTAATTCCTGCTTCAAAGCGTCCAGATTCCAGATTCCCTTCATTCCGGTACAGCGAATTT
>JBBHKE010002706.1:505805-516515 GCA_037447655.1 Zygnema cylindricum | reverse complement strand
GAGAGAGAGAGAGAGAGAGAGAGAGAGAGAGAGAGAGATGTGCACACTGAGTAGGAATCTGCGAACTGAGGCTACAAACTCAAAACATTTTTTGCATAACCCATCATTGGTCAATACATTCATACTTGAAGCAAATAATGTACCAAAGCTCGCAAAATAGTAAGATATCCAATATTACGAAGCAGTAGACACATTCTTGACATTCTTAGCATCATCTTCTACACAATCACATCCGAAGTTAAGAAGGTACCCAAGGCTAGGAAATTGTAAGTGAGTCAAAAAGTATGAAAAAGCAACAAAAACAGTATCAGAAAATTCTCAGCCTTGTTCTACACAATCACACTTTGAAGTAAAAGTGGTACCCACGTTCGCAAAATAGCAAGTGGCTCGAAGTATATAGCACCAATAAGAAATATACTTGACAGAATAAATGGCTGAAAGTGATTTCCTTCTCCATTACTTTTGATCCTTGCTTGTGTTCATGTTCTGAACTCCTCATCTCTTTAGTGGAATACAGATTTTGGGAGTTCCTTTGGCCTTCGCACGAATTGACTGAAGGAATCTCGAAGTACATGCGGCGTTATTTAAAGTTTTGAAGGATGCAGGTTTTACTGGGGTCTTACGATCATCTTTGAAGTATTTGGTATTTAGAGATTTACAGTTATCTCCAGTTACCAGTGTAGTCAGTTTCCCTCCTTTGCAGCTTTTGCTGTTGGCTTCAAGGTCCAGCCTCTCCAAGCAAACCTGAAGGTAAAATGGATACAGCGCCCACTAGAGAGGTTATACGTAGTTCACATGTATTTTGTTTGCCAGTTTTTAGAGTTCTCTGCATAAATATGTACTGTAGATATTGCTAAAAGCCAAAATTGGAAGACAAAAGCCACCCACATTGGCCCAGTTTTTTTTTATTCTAGGAAGTTACACAAAAGTTTCCAAGGTGAAATTTGTGTGTTTAGTAAAAATGCAATTGGTTATAAGTTGGAATTTATGTAATTGAATAAAAAATTGTGTTGGAATTATTCTCACCTCTTGCTGAAAGACGCTGTCATCTTTGGAATAAGACTGGAGAGTACCACAGTACACACCAGGATTCAAACTGTAGAATTTTGTCGAGTTTCCATTCATATATTTACGAATAATTTTGGGACACGTCTCTCCCCGTTTAACGTTGTACGGAAGGGTACAAGGTCCGAGGAATGGTAATTCTCCCGTCTGAATGCATATCTAGCAAGATGGATACATTTGGGTAAAATTATAAACACAAAACAAAATCGTCAGTAATTCATTTGGATGTTAAAGCGAGGATAGGTAAAAATAGAGCCATCCGCTATTATCATAGAATAGAACCTTATTGTTACACTTTCCACACTTTCATGAAACATTTTTTTCGAATGTAGCGATAAAGTAATCCATAGTTACCTGTTGAAAGAGCTCCAGGCTTTCAGAACAATCCAAATTTGGATTAAGAGAATTGTCTGCTTCATTATTAGTATTTTGTGTATCAACTTTTCCGAGATCGACCGTTTCAGGGAGTCCAAACATGTATTTTATGGAATCACATGTATCACCCTGCAAAGCCCAATTTTGTATTGGTCAGTTATCTAAGGTGATAAAAAACTAAAAAATTGTTGCAATACCCAACCAAAATTATGGGGCCAACAACAAAAAAATCGTAAACCACTACAGGAAAAAAATCTCCAATCTACAAGGAGTCGCCTAGGCTCCCAAGCTTTAAAATCATACATAATCAGAATAAACTGAAAACTTCCGTCTCCGAATGGTTCAAAAAAAAGAAACTTACCATATTTACTGCGTATGTTACTGAACAATTTTTTGCGTTGGTGACATTAACTATGGTATCTTTTGGAAGAGGCAGCGTGCAATCCAAACCCTGGAATTCAACCAAATAGCTATTTCCCAAGTGTATTAGACCAGCATTAAATAACCAACATTGATACAAAAAAACCAATGCAGCCATTGCATACATTTCTTTTTCCAAAAAAACTGTGATTTTTGCCTCTATTCGAATTGTTATTGCAAAATATGCAGGCTTGACATAAGCTGGGTAACACATTCCTTGTCTTAAGGGCATTGAAGGTATAGAAACAAAACCTTGTTTTGGTCTGTAAAAGTTTTGTTAAAAATGCCATATGTCTTGGCGATATTTGAGCAAGAAATGGTTCCATCAACTGGCACAACGTACTCATATACACCTATCTTAGAGGCGGCTGCAACAAAAATTAATCACAAAAAAAAAAAAAAAAGTCGAAATGAACAATCAGTGGACCTAAACAAAGAATTATTGTCTAACTTTAAAAACCGGGAGATTCTATCACGTTGGCAGCTCAAAATTTAGTTCATACCGGAATATGTCTTTGATTCACCTCATTATTCTTATTTCTTTTTGTTTTTGCTTGAATGTTTTTACAATACTATTTTTTTATCGCGAAAAATAATTGATGCTTCAGCTATGCATTACCCTAAGAAAAAGGAAGCAACAGACAGACATGAAACGTTTTTATTATTTATCCTCATAGAAGGGAACAAATGTTTGAGATGTTGAATCTAAGCCAATAATTTTTTTGTTCTTTTATACGGTATTACATGAAACAAAAAGTACATCCTATCACCCAAATAAGTAACAGAAGGAGCAAGATTGTAAGGAGCCAGACTATTTACATCTGTGTAAGTGTTTTATACCCCAATTGTATGTTCTACTGCATTGTGAATCTTAAACTTTAACACTCTTGCCCCTTGTTTACAAATGTATACAGTTGTATACATTTTAAGGAGTGGTGTTGTCCTCAAAAACTTTATTATACATGCTTATACCTTGCGTAATATCGATCTCAACTCTCACAGCATTTAACAAGAGAAAAAAAAAGTCGTCCTTTCGACGATGCATATAAAGATGGATACATGTCCACGCGGCGCAAAATATTTCTCTGATTCATTAACGAGGATTTTTCTAAAGTGTATGATACTGCTGATCCCCAACTAACATAAATTAATGAAGAGATCTATTATGTTTACAAGACCTTGGAGCTTTCAGAAAGTGAACCTCGTGCTTTATCAGATTGGCATAGTACAGATTCTGGCTATATTTGTTGCTCTACCAAGCACTGATGGAATAGCCAAATTATTATTACCACCATTATTATTATTATTTTTAGTACCATTCCTTGCCTGATGTTAAGAGCGTGAGAGTTGTAACCAATCTCGTGTAATAAGACGGAATGAGATGCAACCTACCTGGAACACAAGTGAGGGAGCTTTCTGATTCGTCGGCCACATATCCCATCAAACAGAGGCAAGTATATGTTCCCGGTTTGGACACAGAGTCCACACAGGTTCCCATTCCACAAGGGTTGCGTGATGAGAAGGTACATGGAGAGGCTAAAAAACAAGAGAGCATTAGGCCACAAAATTAGTCTTGAACCACTTCAAAGTTAATGTGCGATTTGCGTTTTAGAATACTTCCGTCACAAGGAGAAATAGCTTTTTTTTACAATTGTGGGTCAATTATTCTGGAGTAAAGCAAGCTCATACATGTATTTTGAATGTAATTCTTTTGCTGCGCTAAACTTAGAATTGCACATTTAGAGAACAACACACGACTATGGATTTAGGGTTTTTCAGGGTTTTTTTGGGTTTTTTAGGGTTTTAGGGAAATTTTTTACCCAGCTACCTCAACAAGTCATGCTTTTTGTCAAACCATTGGACTTGTATGATTGGAGACTTACATAAGACTTCTCTAGGTTCATTTCTCTTAACTCCTGTAGCTGAATTAGTCAAAAACTAAAACAGTTTCCTTTTTTGCTTGAAAAGCTATGCTCACCTCGTTCGTTAATGGCACAACATTCATCTGATTATTTGGCAAGAATATTTGGTTAAGAAAATTTATAATCGACAAATTTCCTGCCGGCTTAAAATGAAACCTAAAACGTCCTATCCAGAAAATCTGGAAAATCCAGGAAAAAAAAAAAAAAGAGATCTGGAAAATCTGGGGACCTCAGTTTATTCGAAAATAATTGCACAGACTAAATTTTTGATTAGTGGATCTCATCGAAAAGAAAAATCCCTACTAAAAATAACTAGTACCGGCATTCAAAATTAAATTAAGAATGTTTGAATATACATTCTCAAACATCGTGACTTTTTTTTAGGTTGAGATTTATTAAATAGTTTTCCCTTGGATAACCAACATTTACTGCTTAAAAGCAGAAACATTGGTAAGACAAAGCAAAAGAATTGTCATTGCATTCGACTACAAACTTATTCACCAAATTTACTAGAAAACTTTGTTTTTCTCTCTAATTATTTATTAATATTTTACTATATACACACAATTAGAATCGACGAAGTCAGCATACTGAATGCTCTATTTTGACTGTGCTGTGACAATGGTAGAGCCGGCCAGACACATTAAAATGGTTATTTCAGGTTTCAAATAAAAGATTGTAAATAAATTCCCACATACTTTTGCCCTGTGGATTTATGCCTAAACAACTATTCTTGCTTCGATGGATCAACTTAAAAGCGACTTCAGTGACGATGGTAGAAAGAAAATGTTGCTAACAATCTAAAAGTAAATACGGCTAGAAAGCTGAAGGTTATTGATCTATCATAACAACATTACTAGCTTTGGAGGATTGTCTTTCAACTAATTAAGTCCTTTAGATTTTGTGCTCTTAATTTCATTTATTTATGTTTATTTATTTATTTTTTGAGCAAAGTTTCAGCAGTATAATCATTTCCAACTAAAAAACATGCACTTTATGGTAAACCTCTCATCACTACTAGAGTTAATGAAATATTATAAGAATTAACTACACTAAATCATGTTTCGCAACGTGGCTCATTATGGGCCACTTAACTAAAGTGTTACTAACACTAACTAATGATTTTGGGTCAGAAAAATACTCACTCAAATTTGAGCGACTCCAATAGCAATGGGCAGTCTACTCTATGAGGAAAAAAAAGAGAACAAATGCATTTCAAGTCCACCTTTACCCTACCATGCATGCAAAACTTATGCAAATAACAAAAATGTAAGGACCAATTTATAGAAAACCATTTCCATGAATTTCACCGAAGCATTCTTAATGTAACCGCAAAATGGATAGGTTAACAAGCTATTTGCTAGCCCTAGTGTCAATTCAGCCTAACTGACGAAAATTTCGAGTTTAAAAAATGCTACCTCTTCAACACAAATCAATTTCATTTGAGAACTCAAGGTCCCTTCTTCACCTTCCATCACCTTCCTTTGGATTTTAAAAATACTACCTTTTCAAAACAATTCAATGTCAATTGACAACACAAGGTCCCTTGCTTACCTGGAGTACAAGTTTGTGTTCCATCCGTGTTGTTCACTGCTATAAATCTTTGCAAACAAGTGCAGGTAAATGTTGTGCCGTTTGGACTACATAAGCCATTACCACATGGGTTCATACTTCCAGGACCAATGCTAGCATTCTGTTGTACTTGCGCAAAATTGTGAATGTTGCAGGGGTCGCCAGCTAAGATAACAGAAACAAAAAAACAAAAAAAGGTAAGGATCCAGTCAAGCAGCTTCACATCAACACTGAGACTGTTTTTGCAAATACATCAATTTCATAATTTGTGATTTTCATTTGATTCAAAAGTGAAATTTTACAATTAAAGCAAGGTCCTCCTATATTCTTTTTTCAAGTTTGGCAAAATCTGAGGAAACAGTTGTGACTTATATCAAACTTACGCTTAGGCTGTATTATCGGTATGAGAGCTGGTTGGGTATTGATTCCGCAAATTCCGAAACCATTTGTTATTTTAATACGCATGTATCCATTCTCCCCCCAACGAGTTCCCCATGAGTTTTGAATGAGCCAATAGGGTGTGTCCGCCGTCAAATCATAGCCAACGACTACTACCGCATGGTCCACACCATTTGAGAAGCATGTCTCGTCATCAAAAACCCCCTACACCCATCCCACAGAGTAGTGTCACAACAAATGATCAAAACAAAACTCAAAACAACACAAAACAAAACAAAACTCTTCATGGAATGTGTTACAAAGAGTTATTGAGGATCTCCTAGCGATCCTAGGAAACAATCTGAAAACTGCTAAAAAAATATGCTTCTACAATTTCAAGCTGGTTGCAGATAAATGACACGTGGATCGTCAAAATAAGTTCTCACCTGGTCAGGGTTGTAATTGTTGAAGGCATCAGAGCTGGCCTCAACAGCCACCACAGTTGGCTGTTGTTGAAGAGCTAACAAGATGCCCATCCAGCCGTTCATTTG
The DNA here is from genome assembly GCA_037447655.1 of Zygnema cylindricum. Lineage (NCBI taxonomy): Eukaryota > Viridiplantae > Streptophyta > Zygnematophyceae > Zygnematales > Zygnemataceae > Zygnema > Zygnema cylindricum. The sequence goes on along the minus strand of JBBHKE010002706.1, from coordinate 510,232 downwards.
AACTCTATCATATGATAAGATTTGTAAATTGAGAAAACCCTGCCACATGAATTTTTATTGTAATAGGTAAACAAGAATTTAAAGAAAGAATGCATCACTTATATATTGTAGAAAGGGAAGCAGAATGGAAGAAGTTACATGGAAAAATAACGCAAAAAATTAAAATGTTGGTAACAAGATAAAAAAAGAGGAGATAAAACAGATTTAAGATATTTGAAAGCACAAAGACTCGTCTGGTATGTTTTGTAAATGTTGAAGACAAGAATGAAAGAGAAAAACATGTAGAAAAAATCATAAATAGAAAAATAAATGGAAAAATGGAAGATCAAGAGATAGATCAAAATGAGGATATTTGGAAGCATATACATATGAATTTTTTATATACTTACTGGGGCCAATGTGCACCTATTTTCCACACCCGTGAAATTTGTAGTTACTAAAATACCAAAGTTCGCTGCGTAATCAAAAGCTTCGTTCGGCCAACCTCCTCTATCGCAATTTTTATCGTTATTGCAAGTAAGAAGTTGCCCAGGAAGAAGGTCAGGGAGAGATTTTTTTCCCCCATTTGCAATGTAATAAGCATGTTCAATGGCAGTGAAAGCAGAAAAGATCCAGCAATTATCTGCATATCGCAAAAAAGCAAAAGCCAAATCAGTTCGTCAAATATAGAAAATTGAACTTAATTTTTCCAATGGATCCGAACATGAAAAAAAGAATTCCATTTTCTTGTGAACGTGGTTCAGAGTGCTTCATGTCCTTCAAACTTATCCTTGAAAAACCCTAAAAAACCCTTAAAAAACCCAAAAAAACCCTAAAAACCCTTGAGTTATGGAAAGAAAACAAACAACAGGGTTTAGTTCCAACATAGGAAATAAAAAGTAGAGTAAGATAACACATATTGAATTCGGATATTTACTGCAGGTGCGTTGGTCTTTCACTGCCTTGAAAGGTAATTGAGCAATCCAACTCCATGAGGTTGCCACCAGCCATGTTGGTTTCATGTCCATAGAATACAAAAATCCAGAACTTGCATAACGGAAAAATTGATTCACTTTGCTAGACAAAGTTTGCGGAGGTTCTGTTAATCCAAATCCACGACCAGCTGCAAAATTGAACACAAGAATAGAAGTCAAATTTTAAAGACCTGGATTGAAAAGCATTCATTTGAGGTTCGACAGCACCTCTAAGGTCCTTTGCTGTTGCCATCCCCTGATCACTTAAGGGTGATAAAGTGCATGTAACGCGACCACTTCACATACGCAAACACTAATTACAGTCAAAGGAAGTTGGTGGCTCTATGAATCTTTTACATCAACTCTTTTGTTAAGATGAACTAGCTCCCCTTACTTCGGCATATCTTTACTTCGGCATATCATATACAACTTTGACATACAAGGTACACGCATTCAAAACCACATTACATGCGCAGAAAGTCAAATAATTATTCACTGACTTAAGACATGAACAAAAATAGGTACTTTTGGGCCATACATTAACTCAGACTCATGCATGTTGACTTCCAACCACCCAATCTTTGTAATGGCATTATGGACATGAAGCAAGTATAACGAGCGAAATAAGTTTTTACGGGCGTTTTGCACATACTTTCGCGTGACATATTTAAAACAAGTGACCTAGTGAAAAAAACCATCTGGACTATGTCAACGAAAATGTACAATACCCACACATGTTTTACGTTACACCTTAGAAAGAGTCACACGAATAAAACACAAACTCACAACAGTCCATATTGATTAGCGTGGATAGTGACTTACTAAAGATACATGTGTTGGTAAACGTAGCGCCCGTGGAAAAGTCGGCATCACATTGGCATGTTTTGTTAATCCCGGGACAGAAGCCGTGGCCGCCGCATGAACCCATTCGTTGAGTAGCATCACAGAACTGTAAACACTGGGATGTCGGCCTTTGCACTTTAAAAGAACACTTATTCAGCAAAGGGTGGCTAATATTGAAGCAGTTCAATTTTATTGCATTGCAAACTTTTGGATCATCTTCGTACACTATTGCAGAACCAGAAAGGAAGTTGCTCGCAAGATTAAAGAAAGGCGGTTTTGCCCATGAATCAAGCTGGAACAAAATATAGCCGATCAAGAAGTTGTTATGCAAACTCCTGCACAAAGTCCATAGTGAGAGGTTTTAGGGCTTTTGTTTGAACTACGATAAAATACTATGCTTAAAATGGAAATTTATGGAAACTTGCTTAGTCGGGCTTGCATTCTATAACGCTGATCTGAACCTCATAATTTTAAATTACGTCACACAATTGATCGTCCATCTTTGATAATTTATTTTCGGACATAGATTTGAAACCAGTAAAATTCCCTATCGAAATTTTTTAATCCCTAGATTGCAAAAACTAAATGTTGAACGGCTTTGCATTCGAGGTAAGGTTAATAAAAAATTACACAAAGTTGATCATCTTTTCAACATAATAAATCTAGTCTACACATAAAAATTACAAAAATCGATATCACTTGATAGTTCATCGGTTGCTTAAAAATCCTAGCATCTCCCTGGCCCTGACCATGCCCTTAAACTTGTCCTTTTCCCCGCCCCCTTCAATAAAAACATTCATTCGGTATTAAATTACCAATAATTGACATAATAATTTTTTTTAATGTGTCTTACAAGGATTGGAGGGCTGTCAGTTGATCAATAGATGATGGAATTGTTCCCACCAAGTAATTATAAGATAGATTTCTGTGGCAATCCCCACCCCCAAGGCCTCCCACTCGCCTTATTGATAATACCGGTTGCAAGTTTAAATTCAAAAAATACAGGCTATAATTTCTTCCATACCCAGTAAAATTTGCTTTTCAATCATAAAACTTGTTACTATCGAAAAAGACAAACTTCCCAAGCTTCGATTGCTTCCGACTACCAACCAACCCCTCCGAAAAAAATATAACGCACCGCGAATTGATTGTGCATTTCTAAATCAAAAATAGAATTTGAAAAAAAAACATTTAATTTATGAGGTAAAACGTTTAAATTTTACCATGCCATCTTCCAATATGGGACATTCTACAAGTATTTATCAGCATATATATATTCCCCATGAGATTTATCACTCTCTTTCACCCTCAAACCCTCCACCACCACCCTCCTCACCCACCCTCTTGCCCTACAAAAACCCTGAAAAACCCTTAAAAACAACCCAATTGGTCAATATTTTTAAAACACACCATGATTTTTTATTTTTTTATTTACTGGTTTGGTAAAAAATGTGTCTTACATTATGGCAAGGGATTCCATTTGACCGATGGACGACGGAATGGGTCCACTAAGCTTGTTTACATGTAAATATCTATAACATTCCCCCACCCCCAAACATTTCAAATGCTATTTAGTCAACTTATGCTGCAAATTTAATTTAATAGATATGTCTTTTCATATGATTTCCTGACAGAAACATTACATTTTTAGTAAGCCGACATTGCAAAGAAAAGTTAGGATTTTCGATTTGTCTTTTTGTGCCAAAAAAGACAAAAGCGTTCACCTCTTCGACCTCCTCAGTATATTGTCTTCGTCAACACAATGATTTTCCCGCCAGAAAGAAGATTCAATAACAATTTTCATAAAATGTTACACTTAGGTAGTTAATTCTCAAACCGCCAACCTTCCCCTCCAAATAAATGGCGACATCCTAAGTAAGGATTTTGCATCTCCATTATCGAAAAAGAAATTCGAAAAGAAAATTTATCTTGTACTAATGTTATAATTCATGATTATCTATATGCACTAATTCTATGGAATAGAAATTGATTCTAAAGAATAACCTAGAGAAAATATGATAATTTATTTTTAGATTTTTGTTATCGTTAATTCGGTAATTAATTATTTTATAATAATCGATTATTCTTGTTGGCTAAAAACTATTATTATTCATTCTTATTATTGTGATTGAATATGAACAAAAACTAAGATATTTTCAAATATTCTTAAAACTCTTGGAAGGTTATATAGAATAATTTGTCCACTTACAACTCAAAAAGGAATTTCAATTCAACAATGGATGAAGGAATGGGTCCAGACAGCTGGTTGATAGCTAAATTTCTGTGACATAATGCATCCCCACTCAACATGCCCGTTAAGTCTATTTTACCAGCAAATTAACAGAAAAAATGATAACTTCGCAAACTTGTATCATAATTTTACATTCAATTAATTAAAGAAACCAAGCATTGCAGTTTCTAATAACAAAATTGAAAATTTGACATTGCTCTTTTGTTCTTAAGACATAAGTACCGCCCTACTCCACCTCTTTGCAAAGTCAGATATACAAAGATAAGGGAGAGAGAGAGAGAGTGGAGAAAGAGAGAGAGTAGAGAGTAGAGAGAGAGTGAGAGGAGAGAGATGAGAGAGAGGAGAGAGAGGAGAGAGAGAGAGAGAGGAGAGGGGAGAGA
>JBBHKE010002706.1:419168-500043 GCA_037447655.1 Zygnema cylindricum | reverse complement strand
TAGAGAGAGAGAGAGAGGGGGGGGTGGGGGAGAGATGTTAAATTCTTCAACTTGTTAAAATTTCATAATTTACCTGTCGAAATTTTAAAAAAAAATGTTGAAAAAAGTGGTATATTAGTTCGGGTATCACATAAATAAATTCAACGCATCACACAACATCCACCTGCACCCCTATGAATTGGAAAGAAATATATATTTTGGTTTGAAATATTTAGAAAACTTTAGTTTTTCATTGTCTTTCGGTGATATTAAAACTTTAAAGGAAACTTTAGTTTTACCATAACTTTCCCTTATTTTCAGTGTTTCTCCCACTTTTATATTGGCCATTTTTCCTTTTAGATATCATTATCATATATTTAAAAATTTGGTGGTTAGTGTTACTTACAAGCTGACAAGGGACGTCAGATTACCGATGGATGATGGAATGCCTCCACTCAATTTGTTGTTGTTCAGAAATCTGTGACCATTCAACCTCCCCAAGTCGTTTAGTCAAGGTCGACATTCAAATGTTCATGTAAAGAATTTTTGTGTGAATATCTTGACAACACACCATAGTTTCAATAACCCAACATTGCATTTTCTAGTGTAGGAAAATAGACTGTGTTATGTTTTGTTGCAACTAACTCAAAATTATTGCACTCCACCTCCGTCTGACATTGAACAAGAACAAACAAGATTGATTTTGGATAAAAAAATAATTCCTTAGCTTTTCTTATTTGACCTTAGACCACCAGCTTACCCCTCCAAATAACGACCCTATATGTGGATTGAAGATGTCTTTGACGCAAAGAAACTTTAAAAACATGTTTTTCTATTTTTGATTATTTTTTTTTACCATTAAGTATTTATATAATTTATTATTGCATTTTTTATTACTATGATTAGATTTTATTTTAGTTATTCATTTCTACTATCTTTTGTTTGTTATTACTATTATTACAATTATTACTCTTATCACTATTATTACTATTATTACTATTATTGATGTTTATTCGCATTATTAAATCATCATTATTGTTGTTGATTCCAACTAATTAACAATTTATGATGATTATGTTCTACTTATAATGATTTTTATCAATTAATAACATTTGTCGATCCAATTAATTATCCAAATAATAGTTTTTCATCTGATAGATAATATATCATACAACGCTGTAAGGTCCAGTTGACCAATTGACGATGGAATGCTTCCTTGCAATTGGTTATTATCCAGATATCTGTAACCCTTCACACTCCCCAAATACTCTAGTCAATGTCGACATTTAGTTGCACATGCACAAAATTTTACGTGTACATATATGATTTCTTGACAAACACATGGCAATTCAATAACCCAAGATAGCATTTTCCACCCTAAAAAATATAATTTCTAAATTGTATTTTTGTTGCAACTAACACAAAGAGGATTGCATTGCACCTCAGTATTGCATTGAACATGAAAATATCAAGAAATTGGCTCTAAATATATTTTAATTATTTTGCTGGTCCTTTTTCACTATTTATTGCTTAAATCCAAAAGCCCGCCTAAGTATAGATTGTGATTTTCTCGCCACACACTTAGAAAAACAACATCATGAATTACAGATTATCATTATTTGCTATTTTTATTAAGTGTGTAAATCCTTGTATATTACTAATTGCAGTTTTTATTTCTTCATTGCTATTAATAATAAGGGTGTTTAGTCTTTCCTAAACCTTATTTCGGTATTTATTTCTTTTTTGTTATAATTAAGAATTATTATAGTTAATTCTCATAACTATCATTTTTACTGTTATTGTTATTTTCTTATTACATTATTACTATTATTAACATTATTACATCTTAATTCCTACTATTTTCTATTGACTTTAGTACATCTTACTTACAACTGTTAATTATTACTAATTAACTGTTTATGAGGATTAAGTTCATTTACAATGATTATTATCAATTATTAACACTTGTAGATCACATTGTTCATAGCTTTTCACCTGGTAGATAATGTATCTTACAGCTCTTGGAGGGATGTCAGTTCAATGATGGATGATGGAATGCTTCCAGTCAACCGGTTTGAACTTAAAGTCCTGCAACATAACACATTCCCATGCTCAGCCTCCCAAATGCCGTAAGGAAATTTACTTAAGTATAAAAAATGATTTTTTGAACAAACACATTACCAAACATGAAACATTTTCTACAAACAATTTAAGGTACAAAAATGATTGGAAAATTTGAAACATTAGCTTTTCGGTGCATCTTGCGATTTTAAAAACTCAAAACAATTCCTTTTACCGGAACTTTCGCCTACTTGTAAAGCATAGCCTTCCCTCCGTACCCATTAAAATGGTCAAGATTATTTAAAATACCATTATTAATTTTTTATTCATTTGGTAGAAAATGCGTCTTACAAAACATTGAGGGCAGTCAGTTGATTGATGGACGGTGGAATGCTTCCACTCAGCTGGTTGTAAGATAGATCTCTATGATATCATAGATGTCCACCAACAAACCACCCAAAAGTATTTTAGTGAATGTCGACTAAAATTTTAAATTATTTTGATTTCTTAAAGAAACACATTGAAGCTTTATTATCCAACAATGCACTCGCACATGCTGAAAAAAAAAAATCTCTGATGTAAAACATTAAAACATGGCTGCTTCAAAGACCTATCCCATTCGGTTTCCCACCTTCACTCCCAAGCCGCACTCCCCTAAAATTTATGTCTTATGACTCATATCAAGATTTCAATTTTTTTAAATATTGTAGTCTTGTTCTGTCTTACATGTATACAAGAGATGTGAGCTGATCGATGGACGTTGGAATGCTTCCACTGAAAATGTTGTTATGTAGATGTCTGTGGCATCACGTATCCATCATTAAGACCGTTGGGCATTGACATTCCTCAACTTCGTAAGCACAACAAGAAAGTATCAAATAGAACTAAATTAAATATTCAACTGATAGGTCTACATTTTATAAAAGTGTATTCAGATCTAATATATGAAGTTCCACAACTACAACTTCAAAAGGTATCTGAACGCACTTAATCTTATCCCACTAACGACAAACTACAATTCTACACTAGAATATATTTCCAAATGAGACAACAATCATGAATCGGCTCTAACACCTAGACAAATGTTGAGTATAAAAGATGTCTTCCGTTGACCCGATTACCTTGAATTCAACAAGCACTGAATAAATAACCTAAAATCTGCAAATTTAACACACTATCATTAAAATTACCTTACATCGCACTTGGCTATTACATAAATCATAAGCTCCAAATGGATTTTTTTAAGCTTTTAAGACAAGCATTGCACATCCTCTCTTGCATCCTTACAAGACCGGGTTCACAACATGGAAAAGATATGCATGCATATATATATTTGATCTTTCTCACATGTTTTTCAAACGACACGTGACAGATCATTCTTCTGATCTAACTGATTTTATGATGTCTCAAATCATAACCCCACGTCTCCAAAAATGGAAAGGAAATTTGAAAGTAACATTGAATTTGAAGATATAGAACTTGACGTTTTTTATTTACTCATCCAATGTTTGACATTCTTCAAGTATGCACAAACAGTTATTCAAACACCAATGAGAATAATGACTCTCCCTTTTCCCCCAACCCCCTCCACCTTTGCCCGTTACCATCCAAACAACTAGTACTTGAGGCGAATAATACAAAGGTAACACTATTTTCTTTTTTTCTCGTTTTTCGGCATGTGAGGTGCATCCCATCTTTCCGTGTACACTCACAAACTTTCCAGTGCTGTGAGATCGCCAATCTCTTTCGCGATACTACCACGCAATTTTTTTCCGGAGAGATTTCTGCAACCCCCATCCATAGGCTGACAAGTGAGACCTTCCATTCCACCTCCCCCCTTTCCCTCTCCTTCCGCTTGTCTTCCCCTAAAAACCCAAATCCCCTTTGATATGTCATTAAGTGAAACCTTTCATTCAGTTTCTCTCCTCCTTCCCACTCCTTTGTCTTGTCTTCCCCTAAAGGCCCGCTTCCCCCCAGCCTCGCCACCGCCTCAAAGCGGCCAAAGGCAGCGGAGAGTGCATCAAGCCTATTACCCCGAAATTAGTGCTTATATTTAGTTTATAATTCAGTGCGCATTATGCAAAACGTGCTCCAGTGCGTTACATTCAGTACCCAATTTAGTGCGTATTTGGTAATACAGATTTTTTTCATTATGTAAACCAATGCGAATTCATGAAAAGAGGTTTTTTAGTTCGCAATTTGGTGCGCATTATGCAGGAAGTACTTCAGTGCTAATTACCTTAGCACTTAATTCGGTGAATAACATTTAATAAGCCATCAAGTGCGTACAATCTTGTTATTTCCTCCCTCCCTTCCTCCCTCCCTCCCTTCCTCCCTCCCTCCCTCCCTCCCTCTATTGCAAATTGGTGAACAGGAAAGAGTGCACGCAGCGATTGTCGCTCACATTTCTGTCACTCGACCGGATTCGTCGCAGAAAAAACTGGGGCGACCAACTTCGGGGTCGTATTCGTACGATCCGAGGGAGCAATCGATGCCCGGAAAGTTCTCCGGGTTCTTTATGGCGTCCCTCACCGCCTCCAGCGCCAACCCTGCAGCACAAGTCACGACAAGAAGTGACACGAGTCACGACAGAAAGTGACACAAGTCACGACAGAAAGTGACACAAGTCACGACAGAAAGTGACACAAGTCACGACAGAAAGTGACACAAGTCACGACAGAAAGTGACACAAGTAACGACAGAAAGTGAGACGAGTCACGACAAGGAGCGACAGAGAGACGAGCCTCAGGGGAGCTAATCAGACCGATATTTTGCACATGTGAATAGATTTCCTACGAGCCAAGACTTGAACGGCAAATCAAGGAGGGGGAAGGAGGGGAGGAACGGCAGAAGCGACAGGGGAGCAAATCAGAGCGATGTTTTTTGCATGCCTTAGAAGATTTCCCACGTGTGAAGGGGTTTCCCACGTGCGAAGGGATTTCCCACGTGTGAATGAGATTTCCCATGTGTGAATGGAATTCCCACGTGTGAATGGATTTCCCACGTGTGAATGAGATTTCCCACGTGGGAATGGGATTTCCCACGTGTGAAGACATGGTTAAGGAGGGGCAAACGTACTATCTGACTCCCACATTTCTGGAGGATCTGGATATGGATTACTGTATCCCATGACGAGTGCCACGTGGCACGCTAAAATCAATGTTGTGACCGTGGTGACGATGATGGCCGCCATGGCTACTCCCTAGCAGAGTCGAAAGGGACGCCGAAGGTTTTAAATGTTTTGGAAGATTTAATTTTAAATTTTTAAGTCGTTCGGATCGAGGATCGAGGATCGAGGAGCGTTGGTTAAAGCTGTGACGTCGCTCCACTCTATTTTATTCGCACGTGCGACAAAACTGTACAAGTCGAAAAAGGAACAAAGCGGTTTCACATGCCGGAAAATCAATGTCGATCTATTTTATAACGCACACGTGTGAAACGGTTATTTTATTGCGCTCCAGTGACACGCACTGTATTTAATGAAACAACAGAAGCGGATCGTATGAATGAGTGAGAGACGATTCTACGCCGTTGAAAAGACACACAAAAAAATAAAAAATCTTAGATATGCACGTGCGAAACTGTAAATTTTTATTTTATCCCGCGTCATTTAATTTGAGAATAAAAGAACAGTACACACCGTGAATCGCTGTTAGTGCTAATGTTTTTTTCGTCGCTTAACACATCTTTTTCCCGTACACGGTTGTCGGATTGTAAATCTGACGATTGTGACAGAAAGATGAGATTATCAGCTTCCGATTGGCGGTCTCAAATTGAAAATCGGACAAGTATGTACGGAGAAAAGATGTTTTAACTGCCGAAAAAAACATTAACACTAATAGCGATACACGGTGTACTGTACTGTAGATGCCGCTTATACCTATATAGGGCAATGACGCCTACTTTAGATATTAATGCCACGTGTCTTATCATAATTGGTTACATGGATTAAAGTACCGTAGCCGAATTTCGATCCAGGAGTTTTATTGGTTTGAGATGATGACACGTGGCATTTGAATCGCCTCTCATTAGACCTTCAACAAAACTTCAAAAAAAAAAAATATCGGTAACAAAAAAGTTGCCAGAAGGCTAAAAATTTGGCTGAAAAACATTTAAATTAAGTAACGGCTTTTTTAACCGCCGGAACCGTACGGTTTTAGGGCTTAGGTATGACCTGAGCTGTTCCTTCACGAGTCCGATGAGTTCGCATGTGTGAAAAATAGTGCTATCCAACATGTGAAACCGGCCTAAAATAAAAAGTTTTAGGGTTTGTGGCACGCGTTATTAGCGTGTAAGTTTTTTTAGCGTTTACGAATAATTAGCGTGGTTTACGCTAATTGGGAATTTGAAAATTTTCGAGGAAATCGTCTATTCTAATTAGGAATTAGGGTTTTTTTTTAATAGTGTGGATAATTCTATTTGAGAATAAAAAAAAAAAAGCGGGACGGAATTTGCGTACACAACGCTAATAACGATTGGCGGTGTACAGTAGACGCCAGAGTGGATCAGCTTAAAACCGCCTTGTTTCCGCAATCTCCGTAAATGCACGGAAGAGATCGTCCCATTGGACCGCCGGAATGCGTCAAGAAAATCTAAGAGTCAGAAATGACCCTCTGGCGCCGGAGGGAGGGTTTTGGTGAACCCCGACTCCCGACTTTTTATATGTACGGAAGATGAAAATATATGTACGTCTTGACTATAATCACAGGTGCGGTGTGTTTGCCAGCGTTAATTTTAGTTAGTCTTTTGAAACGAACAAAATCGCTCCGATTTTGTCGTTTTGGGGCTCAGAACAATAATAGTACTGTACTGTAGTATTGGCCACGTGGAAGGTGACGCGTGATTGTACAGCCTGTTTTGGCTTTTTCAAAAGAAACAGTGACGCGTGTCGATTTGGTCACTGTCAAATCTCGATCGTCCATCGCAAGGAAGAGTGACAAAGATCTTCCCGAATACTGCGATTTGATTCGCGATTTTATACTGCCGCTTCGACATGTAAAATCGCGATACAGAAGTACGATACAGTTTTTATGACTTATAATATATAAATTTGTTAACTGTATCTGAATCCTTTCTGACCAAGGAAGGTACGATTCGTACCGGAAATCCTGAATAATCTGACATGTCGGTGCCGGGGAATATAGATGGTTTGTTTTTAGGTCCTAAAAAAAGACTGATATCGGTAATTGAAAACATATATCGGAATAACTGCGATATCAACCGGGTAAATATCGGCGGCTTTCCGTAGTCTACTAGAGTTTTTAGGGTTTTTTTGGGTTTTTTAGGGTTATTTTGGATTTTTCAGGGTTTTTTAGGATTTTTTGTTAGGGTATTTTAGGGTTTTTTAGGGTGTAATATAATAGTATCTGAACACGTAAAATCGAGTGAAAATCGGTACGATAGGCAAAGAAGCCCTTGCTCTACAAGTACAATACTGTAGTTATCGTTCGACATGTGTCAGTACAATACAGTTCTCTACTGTACTCCAAACTTTAAATCTGTCATCAATGATTCATTCCGTACGGAAAGCTTTGGAAAGTCCGGATGTCCACTGGGAGCTGTTTCGTTATACAGGTGTCCAGGCTTGTAGATAAAGCCGGAAACATCTCCACGTGTATATCCTAACAATGGAATGTACGGCACCGACATTATAGGGTACAGGTCACGTATTTCCAAACCAGAAAAAGGTATGACCGTACGATACCTCAATGATTCTATTGGTAGTACGGTTTGGCAAGCTTCTTTCCACTAGAAGCTTCTTTGTACTTTTTAGAGTCTTCTTTTCCATCGCAATCTTTAAGCAACGAGCCTCCCCCTCTCATTGGTGCCCCTTACCGTCCACCCCACTTTCAGGAGCATTCTCAACCAACGCATTCCACCCCTCTTTCACCACCACCTTCGGAGCATTCTCAGCCAATGCATTCCATCCCTCTTTCACAACCACCTTCGTTACCTCCATCGTCAAGTTTTGGTTCACCGAGGGTACCTTGTCCTCAGTGTGGAAGGTTATATGTGGCGGGTGGCGGTTTGTCGAGGCATTTGAAGTCATGTCCTCTTACTCCTAAGGGTATCCCGCCCCCAGATAAGGGCCACCCTTCTCCACCAATTGTTCGTCAACAACCATCTCCGACTGATTGGCAATATGTTCGTCGCCTCGACGTTCTTGGGTGTTACCATTTGGGCTATCCACGCCCTCGATTGTACACTCGTATCCCGAGCAATCTTCGTGATTCTGTCCAAGCGGCTCTTCGACTCCCTTTAGCCTTATTGGCTGAAGACATCGCCAACGACGCGGCGTGGCACTTACTCTTTTTGTTTCCTCTTTGGGTTTTGGTTTTGCCATCAAGGGGGGGTGCGAGCGGGGCTCGTGAGACAAAAGCTCGTTGCCAACGATTTTTGAGGGGGGATTGGGAGTCATTGCAACAAGAGCACACGGATCGTGCCATAGGTCTTTCCATGTCCCCTCCCAAGCGTCATGCCCCATTACCAGGCTCCACGGCGAGACTACACCGGGCTGTCCATCTAGGTCGTTCTGGAGAGTTTTCTCGAGCTGCTCGTGCTCTTAGACCTTTCACCCCATCTCCGTCTTCAGAGGCAACGGTTGAAGCTTTGCGTTTGCTCCATCCTCCTGCCCGTGACGAGCTCCTTCCTTTCGTTGAGGTGCATGATCCACTCGAGTCTTTTGACTTGGAGCGAGAAGCTTTTACAAAAGCTTTGATTCGGTCTCCTCATCTTTCAGCTGGAGGCCCATCTGGCATGGTTTACGAGCTCTTGCGGGATGTATTTCCCCCTGAGTCCCCTTCTCAGGGTTTTGACCTTCTTTTTAAAGTGGCTTCTAGGGTGGCTCGGCGGCACGTCCCTCATCATGTTGTACCTCTTCTCTCTGCGGCACGTCTTGTAGCTGTTTCGAAACCTGCCGGTGGCATTCGCCCTATTGCTATTGGAGAAGTTTTGTACCGTTTGGTGGCTCGTGCGATGTGTATTCAACTTCAAGGGGCCTTCCATGACCATTTTACACCGCATCAGTTTGGAGTTGCTACTAGGGGGGGGTGTGAGGCAGTTGTTCATGGCCTTCGTGCTCTTCTGGATCTCCATCCAGATTGGGTGGTCCTTCAAGTGGATGTTGCCAACGCATTTAACACAGTGAATCGTAATGCTATCTTTCGAGAATTAAGGCATGCACCATCGCCGATTAACCTGATTTTCCCTTTTGTGCGTGCCTTTTATTCTCGTCCAAGCCCCCTCATCTTTCCTCTAGGCGGTCCGTTTGGTGATGTTGCCACCTTAGAATCTGCGACTGGCACTCGCCAGGGTGATCCTTTGGGGGCACCCCTTTTTGCGTTGGCTCACCTTCAAGCATTACGTGACTCTGCTGCAGCTTTTCCTGGTTGTTTATTCCCTTCAATTGCGGATGATACGCATATTGTCGGGCCCCGAGACCAAGTTCTGTCTGCCTTCGCCCATTTTGCAGAGCAACTTTCTAAGATCGGCTTATCAATTAAGCCATCTGAATGTGTGGCGTGGTGCCCCCAAGGCTTACCTTCCGACTACCCTGTCCCTATGGGTTTTCGAATTGCGTCTTCGACGGAGGGAATTAAAGCTTTAGGATCCCCTATCGGAACCCCATCTTTTGTTAACCAAGTTGTTACTGATGCTTTGTTAGAGGACCTCTCCCACTCTGATGACCTTCCTAAGCTCTCTGACTCCCAAGTGGCTTTCGCAATCCTCACCCGTTGTTTTGCTCAACGTCCGTTATATCTCGCCCGGACAGTCCCACCAACGGCTCCGTTTTTGTCTTCTTTGAAAGACTTTGATGAAAAACTTTTTAGCGTGCTTCACCACATCGTTGGGCATGGGATTTTTGATCGGCCGGAGGGCTCGTTTGCCCGCCAACAAGCAAGTCTCCCTATTTCTAATGGCGGCTTAGGTTTGATTCCTGTGGCTAGCGTTGCTCCAGCGGCCTATTTGGGTAGTTGGGCTTTGGTGGCACCTTCCATCACCTCTCGCTTTATCGTCGATGACGTTCCAATTCTAGCTCAGGCGGTCCCTAAGGTGGAGGAAAAGCTTTTTCCTTTTCATGAGACCCTTCTCTCTGCGCGTGCACTGCTCCCGCCTAATGCACGAAACCAGGTTCCACCTTTTCCAACTCTTATTTCGGACAACAACTTCCATCTCCAACATCGCATAACTGAGCAATTGGCAGTCGCTGAATTCCATAACCTTTTGAACGCGCTACCTTCTGCTCAATCGCGGGCTCGACTGCGTTCGTGTTCTGGACCAGGGGCTGGTGCGTGGTTGCAAGCCACGCCGGTTTTTTCAACACTTCGTTTGACTTCGGATCAGTTCACATCTGCCCTACGTCTACGTTTGGGTTTGCCTCACCCTGCTCTTCTTGGGCGACCCCATTGTGTTTGTAGTCACCCAATCGACCCAGACGGGATTCATCTACTACGTTGCTCCAGGGGCGATGAACGTACTGTTGCGCATGATTTGGTTCGCGACTCAATTGCTGCAATTGGCACTGAAGCAGGTTACACCGTGAGGCGAGAAGTTTCTCATGTTCTACCTCCTCGCTCCCAGTCTAACGGCCTTCGAAGTCCTCGGGTTGACTTGGTTTTCCTCCATGGGGCTGGGAGGACTTTGGGTGATGTCGTACTCACGGATCCGACTGGGACCCACGTTTCTTCTCGCGCGGCGGTGCATACAGGCGTGGCGGCTCGGGACGCAACAACTTCAAAGGAAAAGGATTACGCTCACCGAGACCCGGCGGACCATTTTGTGCCATTTGCTGCAGAAATTTTTGGTACTTTGGACAAGTCTTTTGATGATTTCCTTCGTAACTTTGCAAAGAAGACATCTGATTTCCGGGGCTCCGGGAGCCCTCCCCCGAGCCTTCTTGTTGCTTTTTACCGTCAACGGGTATCAGTAGCTCTTCAACGAGCGCAAGCTGCGGCCCTTCTACGGCGGAGCACGGTGGCGGATGACAGGCGCGGCCTCCCAGATCTTCCACCACGAGATCCAATCCACATCCACGATCTTCGGGGGTGTGGGGTTTAGTTGGTTAGGGTTGTATAGTCAACTTGTATAGTGTCATCTTTAGTAAATTTGTTTGTTTTTGGTAGTTTTTCTAGTTTGATTTGGTGTTTTCACATGTTTTCTTTTCCTTAGTTTCCTTTGGCTATTTTTTAGCACTAAGCTTTTTTTTCCCCTTTTTTTGAAACCCTTTGTACTTTGATGGTTTTTTCCATCGCACTTTTTGAAATAAAGCTTCTTCCTTTTGGAGTCTCAAGTTCCGTCACGAGGTCTTTGTAATTGTACGGACAATATTCTCAGCTGTAAGGCTCCGGACAAGGTGTCATCCGGGGATAATGTAAGCAATGCCACGTGTCTTTATTTAAGTGGTATCACGTGAATTAAAGATCGCATATTGAAAGTAGTCAAAGATTTTCAAACCGACCAATCTCAATGTCAAAATATATCTTTATACTATACAAATTAGGCCTTAGGGTACCTCCCCATGAAATCGGTACTTTGATAAAGTATTTTGGACTGTAGTAAGGATTCTCCGTACTACTTTGAAGAGCGTCCCTATGTGCGAAAATGAAATCGGAACTTTAGAATGTGACGGTTGTAGATGTAGGTACAACTTGTGACGATTGAAGGCGACTACGAAACTTCCGACGATTAGTGACGCCAACAAAAACAGTGACAGTGGTAGACGTCTAGATTTTTGTGAAGTTGCAAATGTTTAGGGATTGGTGACATTTGTGATGTCACGCTCACCTGTGACAACGTCGACGTCACTAATTCAATGATTTTCTGCCATGGTTTTCCGATTTCGTTTTTTCTACTTTTCTCGCTCGACTTGCCATTAAAAAAAAACCTAAAAAATGTCAAAAATAATATTTTTAAAATATCTTTCATTTTATACCAATATTGTCGTGCCTCATTCTGCATAGTGTGAGATAAAAGTGATAGTGTGAGAGGGAGAGGGGAGAGGCGACGACGGCGCAAAATTTTGCAAAGGACCCCATGAATGAAAGTGGAGGTCCGAGACCCCTGCAGATTTTTTTCCGTACATGCGCGTGACGGGCACGGATAAAAATAGCGAGGACTCTCCCTAGTCCTAAAATTTTCACATTCTTGTGGCGCGTGCGTGGGTCATTTTTCATTCGCTGTTTGGGCGGTACTTGAACTAAAATCACCTCCTCGAGGTGATTTTGGTTTAAGTTTTTTTTTGGGCTGGATTCTCTTGCCCGGGGGTCGAAAAGGGGAATACACCAAAATGCATTCATATGACGACAAACACGCCGTACATCCAAAGTACGAATTGACGTATACTTTAATTTGGTAAACATAATTTTCTCGTACGGTTAAAGTTTTTTTCAAAGTTCCTTGAATTTTAGGGCAAAAAGACAGAGAAAAGTAGATACTTTAATACATGGGGACGTACCCTTAGTTCCATTAGGCGGTCTCAATAAACGAAAAAATACGTCTACTGGAGGCTTTAGTTCCATTGTGAAGTTCCATTGTGTCGGTCAGTAATCGACATTTTATTTGCGTGGCACATATTGATTGGATCCACGTAGTAGACTAATAAGATTTTGCAAATCTTCAAATAATCTTTGACACCAAAGTGTGACCACATATTTGTACCACCGGAGGTAAAAAGTAACTCGCACGACGTATTGAATAAAATTTGTACAGACGTACGAAAATGTCAGTATGGTTGTGCGATGGCAACAGCAGCGTGAAAGAATATCCTCCGTCAAAGATTTTCTCGCAGCTTGCAGCTGCCTCGCATCCACCTGGCGTAAGGCACATGGTCTATGCGACGTGTAGCCACCTAGTCGAGCGATCATCGTGGATATTTTTTTTACTTTTACGCGCGTTCAGGCTCATAAAATTAACCTCCTTCACGTCAATTGTTGCAAACTGGTAGGTTCGACCGATGGCGTATCCAATTTTGCATATGACGGTCTAGATTTACGCCCATAACCTTAGAGAATCAAATCAATCATTTCAGTAGCCCTTTTCTCACATTTTTTTTTGGAAAGACGTTGTACGAAACAGTACAACATTCAGTAAACAACTTCATTTTTTCCCTAATGGAACTTCACCCTTATGCGTACTATTGTCATCGTACCACTTAAGCCCTTTCTTCGCTTTGCTCTTTCATTTCTAACAGTTAGGGTGCGTCCCCATGTATCAAAGTATCGACTTTTCCCCGTCGTTTTCCATCAAAATTCAGTCCCTAACGAGAAAAACTTTAGCCGTACGAAAAAATCACTTTTACGACAGTACAGTGAACGTCGATTCGATACTTCGAATGTACTTTACATTTGTCGTCATATGAACGCATTTTGGCGTTTTCTTTTTTTGGCAAGAGAATCCAAACCTTCAAAAAACTTAATCAAAAATCACCTCGCGAGGTGATTTCAAATCAAGTATCACCAAAATAACGAATGAAAAATGACCCACGCACGCGCCACATGAGTAGGGAAATTTTAGAGTGAGGAAGAGTACTCGTTATTTTTCACTTTGCCCGTCACAAGCAGGTACGAAAAAGACGAGCATATACTGAAAAAATATGCAACAACCGTCCGATTAATGATTTTAAGTGGTTTGATTAGCGTCCGTGCATTTCGCATTTCATCCGTTTACATGCGCGTGTTCGCGAGTTGGTTCATTTCAATGGATTAGCCACCGCGTAATATTTAGATAGGGGACTTGATCTTGACAAGGACTGTTTTGGTTGCGCAGAGTCACTTACGTCATTTTGTCAAAAATTGTATATTTTAAATGCACATTGGTACAAATAAAGTCTCGTTGAGTACAAATTTGACGTCAATCAGTTGGACAAATTAGACTTTCAAAATATTGTTTCAACCGCTTAAAATTTTGCCGCACTTGCAAACGTCGACCGTCATAATAAAATTAGCAATTCACACGGCCGGCACACGTTTACGGTAACAAAACTACGGAAACCACATGTAAATAAAAGTGTTACAGACAGTCACTTTTTGTCTTTACGTAAGCCCCAAAGTGAGAGCACTTAGGGTATGTCCAAATGTACTTGTAACTCAACAAACTTACTTTGTATTTTAGCGCAAATCCGCCGGACCCGATTTTCAAGTGTCCCTATGTTTGTAAGGAGGATATCTTAACTTACGTTTGTGACGATTGTATACGTCGACAATACCTTTGACGGTTGTCAGCATCTACAATATGTGGTCGCACGTTATTTTTTAGAACTGTTTGTGACGTCATGTCTTAGCGTGACATTGTATATGTACCCCCTTACAGCCTATGCATTTCACTGTTAAAGAGGATGCGCTTTGCCTTTGCGTCTCCTGTCCAGTCGACGTGAAATGGCATCAAAATTTGAAGACCCCTGCAAAAAAAAACCCAGTACTAGACGAAAACAGACAAAACCAAACAAATTGTGTACTTCTATTTGTCTTATTCAAACGCAAACGGACAAAACATAGCAAATTATGTACTTTTCTTTGTCCTTGGAAATCGTATGAAAATTTTCGAAAATTAGAGCACGTGCGAATATATGTTACTATTTGTTTATCGAAAATACCTAGTTATAAAACACATCGCGCATGTGTTTTAAACGTAAGGTTAAAGATGACGTTTTTTGTCTTGGAAGTGGGTCAAAACACACAAGACGAGAAATTTCCGTACATCTTAAGCTAGACGATGACGCAAATTGTACTCTACAAATTTCCGATTCCTTCATATAGTTGCAACTTAGGCAGTACGACGCTAAGTTTTACAAGAAAACGACATAAAAAAACCCTTACTTATGCACATAGGGACATACCCTTAGCCGCAAAATTTAAATTTAATTGTTTAAGCTTTAGATTGAACTTAGACGCAAAGTGAAACAAAACCTTTTCAAACTAAAGTACTATAAATGTTGTACGGAAATATTAAAACGCACATATGAAATCAACTTTGTACACTACAATAAAACGAACTGGCGTAAAAATATCAATTGAAAGTAAATGCAAAAAATGTGCGTCGTCACGCGCGACAAAATCGAGCCACGCTATCTATTAATCGACATTCTTACTTTAGACAGAAAAAATTCGCTTCGTGCGTTTGAATATTTATGTGCAAAACTTACAGTAGTTCAGTTGATTTTAACGAGGTTTCGTTTCAATTTGCGTCTAAGTTCAATGTAACGCTTAGACGATTAACGGCCAAGAGCATAGAATTATGCCACTAGGCTGGCGCCAACGTTGAATTACTCTAGCGGGCGGGCGGCAGCGTAGAATATTGCCACGCTACAGCGGTCTATACCGCGACGGGCGGCAGCGCTACATCGTGCCCGCGGTACGACCGTGTGACGGAAAAAAAAATCAAGACAAACACGACGCCTATATAAGGGTTTCCCCGAAGGTGAACAACGTTTCCTTATTTATATACTGATTAGGCCTTGCAAGTACCAACGTTTTCATTATTTGCATTGACCCCTTGGGCATGTAGATGAAGAACACGTTTTAATCTAACCATTCTTGTTTGGGCCCTACTGGTAAGGTTCTCCATAAAACCACTATGGAAAGCAGACGTGACATAAAACAAAAAAAATCACAAATTCACAAAATGTTATAATCTTTATAGGTTAGAACTAAGCTTTGAACGTCGATAGATGTTTGACGAAGCGTGCAAAGATTCTTTCAGTTGACCTGCAACTAGCGTGACAAGAGTCATATGGCTTGTACAACATGTTCGTTTGGAAACTAGCCCTCTCTATGCCTCGGAATATGAGGGAGAGAAAGAGATTTTCAAGACTTAGAATGTTTTAAGTAAGTTTGGTCAATACAAACCTAGATTGGTGTTACACTAACTCTTTGAGAAGTATACCGATGAATACACTCCCGCGACACGCACCTCTATAAGGAAGAGTATTTCAAAATATGCGTGTGTTGGTGTACAGTGAGTATTTCAAAATATGCGTCTGTTGGTGTACAGATACAACTGAGGATCAAAATGACAGGTGGAGGTTCACCTACAGATCTTTATGTAACATGTGGGCAACGGACGGAGACCGCCGACAAATGTTATTCAGAGTAGATCATGTACTGGATGATCTAACGTGGAATATAGAATCCTACAAAGTTGTAAATATTTGTTTGAGCTTGTCTTTGTCTTTAATTGATTAGTTGATTAGTGTAGGATTCATTTTTTCGACATACCTTGTCATTTCAGGTATACGCATAACATTACGTGTTCCAGGTTGTTATATGTAGGGCCGGTATGCCTGCGTACATTTAGTAAAGCTTCAGTGTATATGAGTAGGAACAATTTGTATCAAAAACATAAAATTTTGTTTTTGGTAATTCTATCTGTGATTATCTCACAAATATGTGGGCTGAATTCTTTGTAATTTTGTGTGTGTGTTCCTCTTTTTATTATCTATGTTGTAATATATTTGGAGAGCTATTTCGACTTTAGTTTCTGATTTATCAACTATTAAAGTTGTTGTTTTTTAGACTGGTTTTTGTGAAGGCTTCTTGCTTGTTTTCATTCTGGGATGACTACACTCATCGTTTTCAGTACCACCAGTTGTCCCAAAACAACGAGTTACTGGCTTACCTTCACGAATTCCGATTTTTGATTGGAGGGAATATCTGTATTGGGCCGATCATGTCAAGTTTTACTTTGTACAAGTGAAGCTTTTCAATGTTGTCAATGGATCTATGGCAAAAACCAATGCGAACTATGATCAAAAGAATGAGCAAGCTCTTCATCTAATAAAATTAATGATATCTAAAGAGCTGCATATGACATACATTTAAGCTACTAAAGCATCAGAAATCTCGAATGCTTTGAAAAAGACATATTATAGAGCTAATGCATAACATGAGATTATAACTGCTGGGCAGATCTAGGAATATAATCATACAGGTGAAAACATGGCAAAATATTGAAATAAATTCAGACTTATAGTAGCACAAAATTCATGCTCAAGTGGTTTTTTTCTTGGGTATCACGAAACAATGATTCTACTGAGGGGGCTTCCTACTAAGTATAAAGGAGCCTGTGATAAAGTGAAAATTTTTGAAAAGAAAGATTGATATCTAGCTACAGCTATAAAGTATGTGCTAGAAGAAGAAGCATTTTCAAGGAAATAATTATTTTCAACAATACGAAAGGTGTGTCTATTGCTATAATAATGGTCATTTGTACAGATTTTCTCTTTTGTATATAAAAGCGTGTGAAACAGGTTCTTATCGCATAGGATGGAAGGTGAGAGGAGCTCCATTTACACTGAGGCCTCCGATCAAAACTACGGCTTTTTCAGTTGAGGAAGAGGAACTAGTGAATGAAATAAAGAGGGAAAAATATAAGGTTGTAAGTTTTCTTAAAACTGAAGACAACGAGTTCTTTGCTCTTGCCAAAATGATGGAGGGCGAGAAAGATCTCGGGTGCATTATGGATTGCGGAAGTTGTGTGACACACATGTGCTTGAATGAGTCTCATTTTAAGGATATGACACTTATCCCTACTTGTTATATCTTTTATTGTTGCGGTGCCATCGTTGAAGCCAATGCTAAGGGTAGCATAAATCTGAATTGTGAGATAGATGGCAAACCTGTAAAAAAAACTTTGCATGACGTTTTATATGTGCGGAATTTTAAGAAAAAAATGTTTTCTACTTCGATGGAAGAAAGTAAGTGATTTGATGTGATGCAAAGCAAAGGGAAAAAGACAGTCAGAAAAGTTGGGAGGGCAGCCTTAGTGGGAACTAGAGGTCCAAACATGTTATATCGGATGGACCTGGTTAATAAAGTTGATTTTGTGTACTCAATTGTCCTTTTCTAGAAATGTTTTTTGGCATAAAAGGCTAGGTCATTTGCATAATGAGATGCTTAAAAAAATGGTGAAGACTAATATGATAGGTGTTAAGCATGGTTAAAAATAATCCCATGTTTGTGATGATTGTGCTCTCGGGAAGCTTCATCATTTTCTTTTTGTATAGATTTCAGATTACCGAACAAATGTTCTTCTCAACCTTATCCACTTGGATGTATGGGGACCAGCTAAAGTTCCTTCCTTTGGTGACAACAGATACTTTGTTCCCTTCACGGACGACTACTCACGTTTCAACGGAGTGTACTTTATGAAAGAGAAGAGCGGAATCTTTACACACTTCAAGGATTTTCGGATCTAAGCGGAGAAACTTTACGGGAAACCGATCCTTGCTTTGCGATCTGACAACATCAACTGTGGAGAGTATGTATTAAATGCCTTTGCTGATTATTTGAAATAAAATAGAATTTCCCATGAGTTAACTATTCCTTACACTCTGAAACAGAATGGTTGTTGTCCATAGCCTATTTCAACCATGGATTACTATCCGAAGCATCATAGACTACCCCAAAATAGTTGTGTTTCAGACGGCAAATATTACTCCACAATGAACAAAAACTTCTCAAACTTCACCAAAATGTATTATATTCTAGACACTATAACATCCCAAAATTATAACCAAATACACTAAAGAATTAAAAAGATATGAACTCCAAATTTTCCAGAAAAAAACTGTCAACTTTTCAAACTAACCAGGTAGACTTTTCACAAAATTCTACAGAGATAAAATAATAGAATGAAACAACACACAAATACATTTTCTAGATCATAGAATATCTTCACAAAGCTTCACATTAAAATATCAATCAGAATGATCATACTAACAGGTCAAAGTTTCAAAAAAAATGCGTGCCATTACTTTGATAAACTCAACTTTGATAATGAAAATCATCCAAGTCCTACAAATTATACTCATAGAGTAACCAAATGGGTCCTATACTAATCGAAGAATACGGGTGAGAAAGTCTCCTCATAATCAATACTCTATTTCTGGCTCTAACCCTTAGAAACAAGCCTAGCCTTATATATTTTCCTATTGTTAGGATTCTTTTATCTCTAGCAATAATAGAGGATATGGAACTACATCATATGGATGTGAAAACAACTTTGTTGCATGGGAATTTAGAGTAAGTTATAAATATAAAGCAGCCAGATGAGTATGCAGAAAAAGGGAATGGAAATTTGGTTGGTAAATAGTTGAAGTCCCTTTATGGTCTGAAGTAGGCTCCACGATAGTGGAACCTGAAATTGGATGAATTTTTAACAAATCTGGGATTTACTAAAATCAACTCGGATCTTTCAGTTTATGTAATGGAAGGAGAAGATGGAGTTATAAATATATATATTGTTGTATATGTGGATGATTTACAGTTGGTGAGCTAATCCATTGATGAAATTAACAAAATAAAAACAACTTTAAATACTCGGTTGATAATAAAGGATTAGGGGAGGCTAAGTACATTTTGGGAATTCAGGCAGAGAGCGATAAAAAACAACGATTAAATTATTCGGCATAAAAGAAAGCCATTGGGAACATGCTTGAGCAGTTTGGCACGTCAGAAAGAAAGGGGAGTGCTTCTCCAATGGAGTTCAAACAAAAAATAGAAGGGAAGGAATCAGAGGGTGGTGTTGTGATTGATGAATATTTGGAGCCAGGCGAGGCATATTATATGTCCTCTAATCCTTACAAACATATTGTCAGGAGTCTTATCTACTTCATGAATTGTACCTGACTGGATATTGCAACAGCTTGTGGAGCTTTAAGCCAAAGTCTGCAAAATCCAAAGAAGTTAAACTATGAGGCAACAAAAAGGGTTCTTCGATATCTTGCAAGAACTTGAACCCTGACTCTCTCTTGGTGGAGAAGAAGTTAAAATTCAAACTTAGAGTGATGTGAGCTATGGAGACATGCTAAGCCGAAACTCTACACTGAATATATTATGAAGATTGGAAGTGGTGTCATACCGTAAGACGTCGGCGAGTATTGATACGCGTGCCTATACTAATTTATGCCTAAGTGACGTAAAAGGTCTGTACATGAGCATACGGCGCGAGGTACGACAAAAAATCACGACAGAAAGTGACACAAGTCATGATAGAAAGTGAGACGAGTCACGACAGAAAGTGACACAAGTCACGACAGAAAGTGACGCAAGTCACGACAAGAAGCGACACAAGTCACGACAGAAAGTGAGACGAGTCACGACAAGGAGCGACAGAGAGACGAGCCTCAGGGGAGCTAACCAGACCGATATTTCGCACGTGTGAATAGTTTTCCTACGAGCCAAGACTTGAACAGCAAATTAAGGAGGGGGAAAGAGGGAGGAACGGCAAAATCGACAAGGGAGCAAATTAGAGCGATGTTTTTTGCATGCCTTAGTAGATTTCCCACGTGTGAAGGGGTTTCCCACGTGTGAAGGGATTCCCCACGTGTGAAATGATTTCCCAGGTGTGAATGGATTTCCTACGCGTGAAAGGATTTCCCATGTGTGAAATGATTTCCCACGGGTGAATGTAATATCCCACGCGTGAAGGGAATTTCCCACGCGTGAAGGTATTTCCCACGTGTGGATGAGATTTCCCACATGGGAATGGGATTTCCCACGTGGGAATGGGATTTCCCACATGTGAAGACATGAATTGCATACCAAGGAGGGGGAACTGAGGGGAAGCGATAGAAGCAACAGGGGAGCCAATGAGAGAAAAATTAGGAATCTGAATAGGTTTCCCACGTGTTAAGGGATTTCCCACGTGTGAAGACATGAACTCCATAGCAAAGGAGGGGGGAAAAGGAAGGTTGAGTGGAAAACGTACTATCCGACTCCCACATCTCTGGTGGAGGATATGAAATATATGGATCATATCCCATGACGTTTGCCACGTGGCAGGCTAAAAACAATGTTGTGACAATAGTGATGATGACGGCCGCCATGGCTATGCCCTAGCAAAACCCTAAAAAAGGGACGCCGAAGGTTTAAATTTTAAAAAAAACGAGGCGTTCGGATCGAGAAGCGTTCGAAAAGCGACCAACTTTTATCCTTTCTATATTTTTTTCGCACGTGCGAGGCATCTGGAGACGACGAAACGAAACAAGGCGGTTTCACATGTCGGAAAATTTAAATGTCTCTCTATTAACTCACACGTGTGAAACGGTTAATTTAATGCGGTCCAGTCACTTACTGTATTTAATGAAACAAGCGGATCGTATTAATGAGTGGAGACGATTCAACACCGTTGGAAAGACACACAAAAAAAATATAATCTTAGCCTTACACGTGCGAAACTGTAAATTTTTATTTTATCCCGCGTCATTTAATTTGAGCATAAAAGTACAGTACACCGCGAATCGCTATTAGTGTTATTAATTTTTCGCCACTTAAAACATCTTTTCTCCGTACACAATAGTACGATTTGCTTGAGACCGCCAATCGGAAGCTGAGAATCTTTCCTTTCAATCGCAACCGTCAGATCCATAATCCTGTGGGTGTGTACGGAGAAGCGACGTTTCTAGCGACGAAAAAAAACATCAACACTAATAGCGATTCACGGTGTACTGTACTGTAGACGCCGCTTAGATCTACATAGGGCTTTAACTCCTTTTTTTAAACTATGCAAGCCACGTGTCGTGTCATACGTAGTTACATGGATTTCAAGGTGGAATAAAGTACAGTAGTCGAATTTCGATCCAGGAGTTCTTGGCTTATGAGGATGACACGTGGCAATTGAATCGCCTCTCATTAGACCTTTCAACAAAACTTCAAAAAAAAAAATATCGGTAACAAAAAAGTTGCTGGAAGGCTAAAATTTGATAGAAAAAAAATAAAATCAAGTACCGGCTTTTTTAACCGCCGAAAACGTACGGTTTAGGGTTTTAGTACGGCACGCTATATGTCTTCACGCCTTCGATTAGTTCGCACTTGTGAAAAATAGCATTTATCCAACATGTGAAGCTGGCCTAAAAGAGTTACTTTTTAGAATTGTGGCACGCTACAGTAGACTCCAGAGTGGATCAGGTTAAAACCGCCTTGTTTCCGCAATTTCCGGAAATGTACGGACGAGATCATCCCATTGGATCGCCATAATCCGTCGGAAAATCCAAGCGTCAGAAATGACCCTCTGGCGCCGGAGGGAGGGCTTGAGAAATCCCGACTCCCGACTTTCTTTGCCGCTTAACATTTATGTACGGTCTGACAATAATCACACTTGCGAAAAATTTGCCAGCGTGATATGTGATATAATATGATTTGATGTCACATATGATATGGCGCCGGAGGGAGGGTTTTTTAAAAATCCCTACTCCCGACTTTTTCTATGTACGAGCAATTAATATTTATGTGTACAGTTTGACTATAATCACACGTGTGAAGAGCTTGCCAGCGTGAATTTTAATGAGTCATTGGAACGAACTGAATCGCTCTGATATTTTCGTTTTGGGGCTCAGAGAATAATAGTATTGGCTACGTGGATCGTGACACATAATTGTACATCCTGTTTTGACTCTTTAGAAAGAAACAGGGACGCCTGTCGACCTTGATATTGTCAAATCTTGATCGTCCATCTCAAGGTGGAGGTACAAAGATCTTCCTGAATGTGGAGATTTGATTCGCAATTTTATACTGCCGCTTTGAAATGTAAAATCGCGATACAGAAGTACGATACAGTTTTTATGACTTTATTTTGTACTCTAGCTAACTGTATCTGAATCTTTTCTGACCACAGAAGGTACGATTTGTACAAGAAAACCAGAACAATCGGACATGTCGGTGCCGGGGAATATAGATGGTTTGTTTTTACTTTTTAGGTCCTAAAAAAAAACCTGATATCGGTTACTGAAAACTGATATCGATAATATTGCGATATCAACTCGGTAAATATCGGTGGGTACTCTACTACACCCTTAATCGTTATTAGCGTGTAAAAATTATTAGTGTAAAGAAAAAATTAGGGTCAAGCATTCTAATTTAGTGTAAGGAGACGTGGCAGATTATGGTCCACTTCCTTAAATAGCGTAGTTTATTATATTTAAGTTATCAATGCCAAAATTTTAGGGTGCCGATATAGCGTACATAAGGCTAATAACGAATCACGGTGTACTCTACTACACCTTGAGTCGTTATTAGCGTATAGAAATTATTAGTGTAAAGAAAAAATTAGCGTCATTACTTCTAATTTAGTGCTTGGAGACGTGGCAGATCATGGTCCACGTCCTTAAATAGCGTAGTTAATTATATTTAATGTATCAATGTCAAAATTTTGGGGTGCCGATATAGCGTACATAAGGCTAATAAGTAATAACGATTCACGGTGTACAGTACAGGTTTTAATGTGTTTTAGGGTTTTTGAGAGTTTTAGGATTTTTTAGGGTTTTTTAGGGTGTAATATAATAATATCTGAACCCGTAAAATCGAGTGAAAATCGGTTACGATAGGCAAGAGGTAAGAAGGGAATCTTGCTCTACAAGTACAGTAGTTATAATCTGTACATATGTCAGTACATTACAGTACAGTACTGTGCTCCAAACCAAAAATCTGTCAACAATGATTCAGTCCGAATGGAAGTTGCTTCGCTATACAGGTGTGCAGGTTTGTCGGTAAAACCGGAAACGTCTCTACATGTATTTCCTGACAATGAAAGGTACGGCACCGACATTTTAGGGTACTGGTCGCTTATTTCCAAAACCTGGAAAAGGTACAATACATCAATGATCCAATTGATAGTACGGTGTGTCAAGATTCACTCGAAGCTGCTTTGTACCTTTTTACTTTTTTAGAGTCTCAGGTTCCATCACGAGGTCTTTGAAATTGTACGGACAATATTCTCAGCCAGCTGTAAGGCTCCGGACAAGGTGTCATCGGTGAGAGTGTAAGTAAAGCCACGTGTCTTTATTTAAGTGGTATCACGTGAATTAAAGATCGCATATTTGAAGAGTAGTCAAAGATTTTCAAAACCGACCAATCTCAATGTCAAAATTAGAGTTTGTACTATATAAATTAGGTCTTTGTTCCATTAGGCGGTCTTAGTACACGAAAAATTACGTCTACTGAAGGCTTTAGTTCCATTGTGTCGGGTCAGTAACCGACATTTTATTTGCGTGGCACACACTGATTGGATTCACGCAGTAGAAGAATAAGATTCTGCAAGTCTTCAAAGAATCTTTGACACCATGGTGTGACCACATATTTGTACCATCGGAGGTAAAAAACAAAAAAAGTGACTCGCACGACGAGTTTAATAAAATCTATACGGACGTACAAAAATATCAGAATGGTTATTGGATGGCAACAGGAGCGTGGTGAAAGAATATCCTCTGTCAAAGATTTTATCGTGGCTTGCGGCGGCCTCGCATCCGCCCTGGCGGAAGGCACATGGCCTATGCCACGTTTATCCACCTAATCGCGCGTTCATCGTGGATTTTTTTTCACTTTTACGCGCGGCACAATGCTATACGTTCAGACTCAAAAAATTATAATCCTCCTTCACGTCACTTGTTGCAAACCGGAAGATTCGACCGATGGCGTATCCGATTCTAAATCTGACAGTCAAGATTTACGCCCGTAACCTTGGAGAATCAAATCAGTCATTCAGTAGCCCTTTTTTTCTGACAATATAATTTATTTGGTACGGTGCTAAACGAAACAGTACAGCATTTAGTAAATAACGTCAATTTTTCACTAATGGAACTTCACCCTTATGCGTACTATTGTCATCGTACCACTGAAGCCCTTTCTTCGCTTTGCTCTGTCGTTTTTAACAGTTAGGGTGCGTCCCCATGTATCAAACTATCGACTTTTCTCTGTCGTTTTCCCCCAAAATTCACTCCCCAACGAGAAAAACTTTAGCCGTACGAAAAAAATCACTTTTACCACAGTACAGTGAACGTCAATTCGATACTTCAAATGTACTTTATATTTGTCGTCATACGAACGCATTTTGGCGTATTCATTTTTTCGACCCCCGGGCAAGAGAATCCAGCCCATCAAAAAACTTCATCAAAAATCACCTCGTGAGGTGATTTCAGTTCAGGCATGACCCAAACAACGAATTACAAACGACCTACGCACGCGCCACACGAGTGGGAAAATTTTAGAATGAGGAAGTGTACTCGCTATTTTTGTCTTTGCCCGTCACGCGCATGTACGGAAAAGACGAGCATGTACGGAAAAAGTATGCAGGGGTATCGGACCTCCACTTTCATTCATGAGTCCTTTGCAGAATTTTGCGCCGTCGTCGCCTCTCCCCTCTCCCTCTTACATTATCAAATTTATCTCACATATTTTAGAGTGAGACACAACCATACTGTTATAAAATAAAAGACCTCGAAAAATAATTATTTTGACTTCCTTTACGTATATTTTTATGGCAAGTCGAGTGTGAAAAGTTGAAAGAAATGACATCGGGTAGCCGTGGCGGAAAGTTCTTGAATTTGTGACGTCGACGTTGTCACGAGTGAGCATGGCGTCACAATGTCACAAAACCCTAAACATCTACAATGTCACAAAATTACAAAAAATTAGACGTCTATAACAGTCGATGTTCTTATTAGCATCAACAATTGTCGAAAGTTTTGTAGTCGTCCTAAACCGTCACAAAGTTGTACTTACGCCTACAACCGTCACATATCAAAGTTCCAATTTCATTTTCGCACATTAGGACGCTCTTCAACGTAGTACGAAAAATCTTCACTACAGTCCAAAATACTTCATCAAAGTATCGATTACATTAGCTTTTCCATCCTTGTCTTTTCGAAAAAAAAACTTGAAGCCCTGAAAACGACGAAGTTGAAGGGAAAGAAAAATTGAACGTGACATGATATCTTTTGTCAAATACTTTTTGTAAGATCTTGGTGGATTCGTGCCCACACAGGGACGTGTGACCTTTGCTACGTGTGAAAATTTCAATAGAAGTCCACTGTCACACTAATCCACATCATCCAGATATAGGGATCTCAAGATATGTCTCCATGTGCCAAATTAAGGGTTTTCTTTTGTCGTTTTCCTCTAAAACTTAGCGACATACCGCTTAAGTTACAACCGTACAAAAAAATCGAAAAAGTAGAAGAACATTATGAGTCATCGTCGAACTTAGAATATACTACATGTTGTCGTCTTTTAATTTTTGACCCACGGCCACGTCAAAAACGTCATTTTCAAACTTTATTTTAAAACACTATAATGGCTCACTGGAATAATACTATGTTCTCTTGTGCCAAAGTAAGGGATTTTTTTTTTCATTTTTCTTTAAAACTTGACGACGTACCGCCTAAGTTACAACAGTACAAAGAAATCAAAAAAAGTAGAAGTGCATTTTACGTCATCGTCGGACTTAGAATGTACTACATGTTGTCGTTTTATGTTTTTCAACCAACGGCCACGTGAACAAACGTCATCATCAAACTTTTCTCAAAAAACCATACGTGATGTGTTTTAAATCAAAGTACTTTTGCTATAGAAATAGTAACGTATATTTGCACGTGTTGAAATTTTCAAAAAAAATCAAACGATCTCAGGTGACGCTGGAAAGTACACGCTATGTTTTTTTCGTTTGTGTCCAATACGACAAGAAAAAGAACAAAAAATGGTTTTGTTTTGTCCGTTTTCATTCGAAACATATTTTCTTTTCTGCAGGGGTCTTAAGATTCCGAAGGCATTCCAAGTCGGCCGCATAGGAGACACAAAGGCAAAGCGCATCTGCTCAACCATAAAATGGCACAGGCTAGAAGGTAGTAAGTCTACAACATCATTGAAAGACATGCGACAACGGAAAGACATGCAACGTTACAACCAGTTCCAAAAAATAATCTGCGTCATCACAAATTGTAGACGTTGACAACCATCACAGGTATTGTCGACATATACAATTGTGACAAACATAAGTTAAAATTTCGTTATGACACATAAGAACACTTGAAAACCAGGTCCGGCGGATCTGCGCGAAATGACAAAAAAAGTTCGCTAAGTTAGAATTATATGGGGACATACCCTAACTTATGCCGCACTTTTTTTCCCATTAACTCCACTAAATCTTTACAAATATTTCGGCGTCATAACTCGCAAGAGACGCGCTTAACAAAACAATGAAGCCCTAGATAGTACCAGATCCTACCCACTAAAGGTTTTATGTTCATATAAAAGAAAACGAAACAATCCTGACAATACAACATTCAAACTTAACCTTGATGCAGACACGTAGAAAATATTTTATGTACCATCTGTTATTGTACCGTTGTATATCGAAACCGAAAATTACATCAAACGAAAGAAAGGTACACCTTGAAACGATATTGAAGTTATTTACTCAAATTCAGCGCCACCAAATTTGACCTTTGAACCTTAAATAAAATTAATAACAATAATTCTTTTTTACGTTAATTAAGGTATTGGTTAATTAGTACTAATAATTCTAATTTGTAGTAACCTTAAATAGAGTGGTGTATGAAACGTGTTAGTGCATCCAAAATGGAATTTTTTAAGTAATAAAGTACAAAACATGGATTTAAATAATCGTGAACTCACGTAGAACTGCGCTCAGAGTAAAAGTCAAAATTAGATGGTTTCTATTTTAATGTAAAGTTATTGTCCGAGTATTAATAATGTAATTCCGTGACATCCATTTGTCCATAGAATGTCCAGCTTATATGAAGCCTCTAGGATAATATTTGCCTTTTTGTCTTTCCCACTGAATAAGTGCCATGCAACTCTAAGACCTCTATAGGTCCTCGGAGTCGGCAGCTCACACGAAGCCTCTAGGATAACCCTGACCCCTTTGTGTTTCAGCAAGAATAACTTCCACCTTGACAGACAAAAACTCCGACCACCTTCACACTTGGGAAGGCATGACTCCCTTGAGTCGATAGCAAAAAGAATCTCTGAACTTTCTCCCCTGAGCAGTAAGTTATAAAGGGTCAAAGTTGACCCTTTGTACAGAAGCTTTTTGGGAGAGAGGGTCCAATCTATCAAATTTTTCTAAGTCCTATCTCTCTCTAAAACTCTATCTACTGAAGTACAGTACCAATCATAATACTAGATTGTACATAAAGGTACAGGTGCCGGTGTACTTTGTGTATGACCATTGTATTACATGGGAAACAAGTCGACACATGTAACTTTTGGATCCGTATATGTAATCCTCGGAAATGCCGTAATCCAGTGTGATTATGCCACGTGGCAATTGATATGACGTCGACCCCAAACCGCCGAAAACTTATTCCGCGATCTCGGCATGTTTGTGGCCGTCGAATTAAGCCGAATTACAATCGTGGACGTCATAAATACTTGCGGAGTATTTGTTTCGTCTTCGAAACAAGATGCGAGATATCCATTTTGGATTTTGCATACGCCGTACATCACAAACTACATCTATGTCTAAATATCCCATTAAATTAAACAGCCTAAGTGTTAACATTTAAATAGCTACGAAACCTTATATCTTTAACCTTGATCTTAGAATAATTGGCTAAGGTAACCGGCTACCGGCTAACCTGACGAACAGTAGGTTCCAGGCTCAAACCTGGGTCCGTCAAGATCTATTTAAGTAAAATCTAACAACCTAATATCTGTCCCCATCGAGATAGCATAGGCGACCATGGCTTTATCTCCCTCTCCAACTTTCAGTGACTGCGACAAATGTGGAAGTTGGAGAGAAGAGTTAGAGTCAGACTTCCTCTGCTTTTTTTCTGCATTTTACAAAACCTAGAAAATACTAAAATAACCTTTAATTTCTACATGCCACATGTAGAAATCGATGGTTCTTTTACAATTTTCTAGGTCTAAATTGGAATATAGAAAAAAGCCGAGGCAGTCTGCCTCTAACTTCTCTCTCCAACTCCCACACTTGTTGCAGTCAGTGAGAAGTTGGAGAGGAAGCTAGAGCCATGGCTACCTAGGCTATCCAGAGGTTTACGGGAAATAAATTAGTTGATTTACAAATAGGTAGGTTTATTTACTAAAAGGAGTATGTCGGAACCAAGATTTGATCCTAGTACGTGGCAATCGTCAAAACGCCGGTAGCCTGTAGCCTAAACCGTTAAGTATAGGCACAAAGTTATATACTAAAAGGTTTGATATTTATTTAAATGTTGCCACGTAGGAAAATTCATTTATCCGAGGAACTTTTCGGATACATAGATCCAGTTATGTAATAGTACGGATTTCGGTATGGATAAGAAACAAGTACCGCGCATTTTGTTTCTTTTACGAAACAAATACCGCACAAGCATTTATGACGGCTACGATTGAAATCTGCATTCAATCAGACGATTGAAAAGAAAGCCGTGATCGCGGAAGAGATTCTCGGCGGTTTGTAGTCATCGCCACATCGGATGACACGTGGCACGGTTACTGTTGGAATTAATAGATTTCTATAGTATTTTCTAGGGTTAAATTTGTTAGGATAAAAGAAAAGAAAAAGACGGGCAGCTTGCCTCCACCTCCTCTCTCTAGCCCCCATACTTGTTGTAGTCACAAAAGGATAGAGAGGGTGGTTGATCCATGGCTGCCTTAGTTCAAGAGGCAGTTATTTTTAGTAGGTTAATAAAAATATACCTGATGGACCCGAGATTCGATCCCGGTACGGACGGTTCGTCAAGTTGACCGATAACAGTCAGCTTTATCCTATTAGACTAGGGCGAATGCTAAATGCTATAGTATGTGATAGATATATATATCCATAAGGAGGAACAAATTCATTTAACTAAAACTGTAAACAACTTGTATAGATACAGTTTTACGAAAGAATGAAATACGACACCATTTTCATAACGAATACCACGCATATTATTTTACAGCGAAACAAATATCGTGCAAGTATTTATAATGGCTAAGATTGCGTCTCGCTGCGAATCCAACGGCGCACATCATCGCCGAAATCCCGGAGTGGTCGTTTTGGCGTTTTGTGACGTGGCATGACTTGGAGCCACGTTGAGAGATGACATTCGGACATAGGAATTCCGAGGAATGTATGGACGAGTGAAAAGCAAACACGCGTCGGCTTAATGTCCTTGTCGTACATAGGCCGTACAAAAGGTACATCGGGAGCAGTACTTTTTGGTACATTTCAATAATCTGATTGGTCCGTATTTTAGTAGATAGAAGTTATTAGAGAGAATCAAGACTTAGAAAATTTTGGTAGGTAGTTACCTCTCTCTTTGAGATTTGTACAAATTGGCATTTTAACTGCCTCATAATTTATCGCCTGGTTGGCCATTTTCCGTGATTCTTTTAGCTAAGGGCTCACGGGAGTCGAGGCTACATAGGGGTGCAGTCAAATTGTCATTTTGCCTTCCTAGACAGTAGTAGTTGTGGCTTGAAGTGGGCTAGTTAAATACTATCTAGAGGCTTCCTGTATTATGTGGTCCAATGGAGGACATAGAATTGCACGTTATGGGCCCACCCTCTAAGGTGCCCACCTTCAATGGATTTAGGTTCATCTATTCGGAAGCCATGATGATGGGAGCTTTGTGCGAAGAACGATATTGTGGTATTCTTAGTGGACAAGTGAAATGTCCACCTTCAGGAACTCCACCACGATTTGGAGGAGTAAGGTTTCGTGCAGCAATGGCTGCCTCGGCGGAGGAGGCATATGATGGGGACATCAATTTTTCCAAAAAGGGGAAAGGGAACGAGACACCCCTCACACCTATTGCCACAGTACAAGGAGGGGCGACCGTGAAGACCGCGGAGAACGATACTCAAATGTGGGAGGATGTAAACATGGCAGCCAAGAACTTCATTCTCAGGCACCTCACTCAAGCTTTGGCCACTCCTCATCTTCACATTTACAAGGCCGAGGAGTTGTGGGTGAGTTTGGTAGAGATTTATAGAGCTGGAACTATTCAGGAGCTCTTGTTGGCTGAGCAAAAGCTAGTGAGTTACACTTACAAAGGAGGAAAGATGTTAGATTACTATAATGATCTTTCTTGTTTGTATATAGAGATGGAAAGTGTCGGGTGGACAGGTACAATGAAAATGAAATTTAACACTCTTATCATGAAGTTACCAGATGAGTTCGAGAACATAGTGTATCGAGTGCGGAAAATGCATTTTCATGGAAATGGAACACAGTGGTCAAGATGATACTTGTGAAAGAAAACACAATAGAGATAAGGAGAGGAGGGAAGAGCATTCAAGAACTAGCAACAGGAGGGGACCGATGGGAGAAGGACCCGAGGAAACCTTACAAAGGGGAAAAGGATCATTCTGGGGGACCAAGGCCCCCAAAGGGTCTTTGTCACTTTTGCAAAAAGCCGGGACACTTCATCACAGATTGTGTCAATCAGGCAGCAATCGCTATTTCTACCAATCCTAAACATCATTTTAAAGCTAAACACATAGACATTAGACTTAGCTTTGTTAGAGAGATAGTAGAAAACAAAATAATAAGTTTAGAATACCGATCAGATAGTGAGATGGTAGTAGATATGATGACCAAACCTGTGTCTTCCCCTAAACTAATTTTTTGCAGGGAGAAGTGTGTTATGAAATTAAAGATTAACTAGAAAATAAGGGGAGTGTAGAAATCGATGGTTTTTATATTATTTTCTAGGTATAAATTGGAATATAGAAAGAAGCCGAGGCAGTCTGCCTCTAACTTCTCTCTCCAACTCCAACACTTGTTGCAGTCACTGAGAAGTTGGAGAGGAAGCTAGAGCCGTGGCTACCTAGGTTATCCAGAGGTTTACGGGAATTAAATTAGTTGATGTACAGATAGGTAGGTTAATTTATTAAAATGAGTATGTTGGAAGTAGGATTTGATCTTGGTACCTGTCGATCGTCAGAACACTGGTAGCCGATAGCCTTAACCGTTAGGTATAGGTAGAAAGTTATATACTAATAGGTTTGCTATTTATTTAAATGTTTCCACGTAGGATAATTCATTTATCGGCGGAACTTTACCGATACATAGATCCTGTTATGTAAAAGTACGGATTTCGGTAGGGATAAGAAACAAGTACCAGGCATTTTGTTTCTTTTACAAATCAAATACCGCACAAACATTTATGATGGCAATGATTAAAATCTACATTAATCGGACGGCCGAAAAGAAAGGCGAGATCGCAGAAGAGATTCTCGGCGGTTTGTGGTCATCGCCACATCGGATGACACGTGGTAGGATTACGTTGGATCGCGGCATCTTTGGGGATTACGAGACCGAATCAAGATATGACATGTGTTGACATTTAGGCCATGTCGTACAATATCCGTACATAAAGTACACCGACAACTGTACTTTTGTGTACAGCGGTGTAATATGATTGGTGCCGTACAGTAGTAGATAGAGTTTTAGAGAGAGATAGGACTTAGAAAAATTGGTAGATAGGACCCTCTCTCCCAGAGAGCTTATGTACAAAGGGTCAACTTTGACCCTCCATAACTTATTGCTCAGGGGAGTAAATTTAGAGATTCTTTTTGCTATAGACTCAAGGGAGTCTTGCCTTCAAAGGGGTGAATGTGGTTAGAGTTTTTGTTTGCCAGGGCGGCGGTTATTCGTGCTGAAAAACAAAGTGGTCAGGGTTATCCTAGAGGCTTCGTGTGAGCTACTTATTTTGAGGTCCTATGGAGGTCTCAGAGTTGCACCACACTGGCAAGAAAAAACTCTCACCCTCTACACCTGTGTGTAGCGTGGACTCCCGTAAGTCTGGAGCAAAGAGAATCATTGAAATCGTTCCCTTGAGCATTAAGTTATGGCTGGCCAAAGATGACTTATAAATACAAATGCAATCTCGGAGAGAAGCGGCTGCCTAAATTTTGTCTAAGTCGTAAGCTCCCTCTTTCATCCTACTACTAGTCAACCTAGCCAATCAAATACTTGTAAGGTAAAAGAAGGTACAAGTACCGGTGTATTTCTTGTACAGTCATAGTACGGCATGGCCGCTCCGCTGTCGTGTGTCAGCTCCTGAGCCAAAGTTGCTCCCCCCGTAATATTTGTTGTCTAATCATAGCCTGCCATGTGTCGTCCGCTGACAGTTGTTTGCAAAACGCCAAATGTCTACTGCAAAATTCCGACTCCTCTACGAGTCGTCGATCGCGTACGACGTTTGATTTCGTTTGTTGAAATTAAATATCGTTTCGTTTTTTTCGTGCGGTCCAGTATTTCTTATGGTGTTGCACGTTTCATGTTCATTTTGTTCCGTAAGTTGTCAAATGAAATGTGTCACCGCTTTACTGTTTAAATATTTTTTACATCTCTTATACATAATGATTTATCAAGACCTACCGGATAAATCGGGCAGCTAATTCGTACGGCGATTACCTAGAAGGTCACAAGATTAAATCTTGTTTTTGATAGTCTACCTTTTGTAGGGGCTATGTCGTCTTCATGTCTTCTTATCTGCATGAGGCAGCCATGGCTGCTTGCCAGTTCTTAGTGACTACGAGAAGTACGAGAAGTATGAGAGCTGTAGAATGGCCATAGGCTAACTAGGTAGAATACAAAATACCATTTTTCAACAAACAATAGGTGAGGAAACCCACATTAGGGTTATGAATCAATTAGAGTAAAAAGACGAGACGGTGTACGATTTGACAAATTTTGTACTCGTATCTATTTCAGTGTAAACATCTTGATTGCATATTCATTATAGGGGAAATGTACCCAAATTAGACTTAAGGATAAAGTAGAGTAATTTTTTTTTTTTGGAAACGCCAAAAATCCAAATCAGAGTTAACAACACTAATTATTTTTATGCACTCTTTTTTTCTTGACCCTTGTTGCTTTGTATACTGTTTTTTTGCTAATTGGCCCACTCTTTAAGAAATGCACCAAGGTCCATATAAGATGGGGTAAGAAATGGTGTGGATTTAAGGCGGGTATGAGCGGCATTGGTAGAATTAGAAGGTTGAGAAAAAAAAGATGAGGGCGGAGTAGAGGAGGTGGGAACATGAGTAGAAGTAGAAGGTTGGGAAAGAGAAGGTGTGGGCGAAATATGAGAGGAGGGAGCATGGGTAGAGGTAGAAGATTGGGAAAGAGAAGGTGTGGGCAAAATAGCGGAACACGGGTAGAGGTAAAAGGTTGGGAAAGTGTAGGTGTGGGTGAAATAGGGGAGGAGGGAACATAGGTATAGGTAGAAGGTTGAGAAAGGGAAGGTGTGGGTGAAATAGGGGAGGAGGGAAGATGGGTAGAGGTAGAAGGTTGGGAAGGAGATAGTGTGGGTGAAATAGGGGAGGAAGGAACATGGGTAGAGGTAAAGGTTGGGAAAGAGAAGGTGTGGAGATGATAGGGGAAGGGGGGACATTAGTAAATGTAGGACGTTGGGAAAACGAAGGTGTTGGTTGGGTAGAAGACATGGCTACAAAAGGCGGAAATGAAAAAGTGGTTGAACTTGTAGATGACGAGGGAGGAGGGTGTGGAGTAGGATGAGAGGGATTGGAAAACGAAGGTCGAGAAGAAAAGGTAAATGGATGCATAAAAGGTTGTTCTGAGCTTAAAAGGATTGACTCAATCATTGGGCCTTTCTTGTAAGGTTCTCCATAAAACCACTATGGAAAGCAAATGTGACATAAAATAAAAAAAACACAAATTCACAAAATGCTATTATCTTTATAGGTTAGAACTAAGTTTTCAAGGTCGGCGAATGTTTGGCAAAGCGTGCGAAGATTCTTCCGGTTGACTTGCATCCAGCGTGAGAAGAGGTATATGGCATGTACGACGTGTAGGCTGGTGATCGCCTGTTTAAGTTGGATATTTTTTTTTCTTCACGTATAACAATGGTATATGACCAGTGTGATCCAACTCTCCTCGCGAGGACAGTTTCTTCACACTGGACGATTTGCGCGATTGCTTCGTGAATCTAAAAAAGTGAAACACCCTACTGTCAAGACTTACACCTATAATATTAGAGCATCTTGACAGCCATCCGGTAAACATGTTTAGTCTAACAACAAAAAAAAAATTGTATGAATTTGAACGATATCGTACGGACTCCGGTAAACAACCCCATTTTTCATCTAATGGAACACCACCTTTAGGGTTCTATTTTCTATTTTGTTAGCATATGTACGATTTAGTTCGTGTCAATTACCCTAATTTTTACGTTTTTTAAAATGTGTAGTGTTCAAATTATGTCATACTGTACTGAAAATGTATCGTCATTTTTACATCCGTACACACTAAGTGTCATATAACGGCGTCGACAATTGAAAGTGATTGATCCAACACGCGAAATTGCACTCTGATTTGATTGTTAATATTAATGTTGGGTATCGGGTAAAATTATATCGCGATAATTTCAATATTTGATATACCGATTATCGATCGGTCCGAGGCCTCGATATATCGTACCGGGACCAACAAAAATTATCGCGATATATCTCGCGATATATAGTAATTTTTTAAAATTAAATGCTTTATATAATATATTATTTTATCGAAAACAAAAAATTGTATGATACGCCGCGTATTCGTGAATTTTGTTACGCTACTTCAAGGTAGATAGTGCAACATGTAACCGTAGAAAAATCATTATATAATTAGTACGTATTAACGTACAAAACTTCAAATTATCAAATGAAAAACTCCTACTAATTTAGTGAAATGATGATCTAAAAAGTTTTTTTTTGCAGACTGTTCGTGTTCGTTTCAGCATTAGCACTAGTACTAGCAACAACAGTACCACTAGCATTACTAGTATTATTAGTATAATAAGTTTACTAACATTCTTTAATTTTTTCTTTATTTAATATTTATTTACAAAAAAAATAATAATCATTAAAAGAACTTAAAGAAGAAGAAAAATAAAATCATCCTATAGAAAATTAGAAGAAAAATAAATAAATAAAAATATAAAAAGTAGTATATCAGCAGCAGTAGCACTTGTCTCTTATTTCAGAAATCACATTTTTTAAGCATAATGTCAGAGAAAACAACAGAAATAACTGTAAAAACCATAAAATAAAATCAGGAACGTGTATAGGGACACAAACACCTATAAATAGTTATAAAACTCAAGAGAACAAGCTTCGAAATATTGCAATATAATTTATCGATATATTGGCTCAATATATTGCCTAAATATTGCGATATTTAGCTTCTCGGTATCTCGAAGCGATATATAGATTATCAGGTATGTAGAAAATTCGGTACACATAGAATATTGGCAAGTGGTCCTCGATACCCAACACTTTATTATTACTATCAATATAAGTAACTTTCATTATTATATTATTTAATAATAGTATGGGTCAAGTTCCATCAGTCGAAAAGTGGGGTAGTTTACAGAAAACCGCGACTTTCCATACCAAACCATACCGCTTATTTTGTCTTTATTTGCGAAAAAACACTGAAGAGAATCTTACCAATACTCTATGAAGGTCTAGGAGATAACACTGGCTGTCGAATATTCATCCGCGAGTCGTTCGCTTCATTTTTCTCTATAGCTGCCAACGTACCTCAAGAAGGTGGGTTGGTAGCTAAAGAAAAAATATTAATCGCGACACGTTGGACGATTAAGCTACGTGTCACGATGGAAACCCAACGAAAATTGACAAAAAATACACATGACACGCACTTTAAAAATACAACCGAAAATAAAAATTGTAATTTCGTAACTCTCCCTTATCACTCTGTTTTCGATACCTTTGTTTGTCACACTATTTATGTCAAAAGATTTTCGTTATGTTTGAAAATATGAACCCTAAAAAATGAGTTGGGGTAGAAGACTGGTGTTGGCCAAAAGTATTACAACTTTATGTCGTATGATGATTTCGTTTGCAGATAAATGGTATGCAAGTGAAGATTTGATGAAAAGTTTGTCGGTGCTTAAAATCTTAAAGATATTCAATATCGGATCGTAGCTTACGTGGTGCAAGTCAATTTAGAACACGTGGTTTATAGAGCCTACGTGATGGAACATCCACTCAATCAACCCGACCCGTAGAGTTGGCTGTACGATTACATCATAGAGTTGGCTGTACGATTACATGAACGACTGATGGAACTTGACCCTAAGCCATAATTACTCCGAACCATGTTTCTAACACAACTTTTTGTTTGCGCTAACAACAATATTGGTAACACGCACTTTATATTGTTAGTGTCCACAAAAATAGTTAAAATAATCTCTCAACGATATTTAAAACTCAAATTTATGTTTGCGCCAACAATAATTTCTTGTAATGGACAACGTTTATTATTACGCTCACAAAAACAGTTAAATGAACCCTCAACATAAGTAGTATATTTTAATAAAGTATGAGGCCTATCGTGCGAACCTATTCTCACACGCTGGAGTTTCGGCTACATGAACACAAAGTATACTGTAGCGGCTACACTATGGGAATGTGGATCCAAACTAAATTTGTCATATATAAATGATTAAATTAGTATTAATTTTTGATTGTTCGCCGTCTAAGAACCAAAAATAGAGTCGATTACACCATTAATTATAAATACCTCGCAAAATTACCTTTACAAAAATAGCGATTCACGCTGTAGTACGTGTACTGTACCGTACAGTACCGTACAGTACAGTTCAGCGGACCGGTTCACACTCCGTAACGTAATTGTCCCACACGCCGTAATTGGGTGTCGCAATAGGGATGTAGGGTTTGTATTGCGTTTTTTATAATGAAACAAAAAACAGGACAACAATAAAATAAAAGAATTGATCATGATAGTGACTGTTTTGGTTGCACATAGTCACGTACGTCACTTTGTCAAAATTTGTACGTTTAAAGCACATATTACTACAAATAAGGTATTGTTGGGTACAAATTTGACAGTCAATCGGTTTGACAACTTTGACTTTCAAAATATTGTTTCAACTGCTTAAAGCTTTGCCGCGCTTGTAGACGTGGACCGTCATAATAAAATTAGCAATTCACACCGCCGGTGAACGTTTACGGTAACAAAACTACGAAAACCACATGTAAATATAAGTGTTGGAGACAACACTTTTTGTCTTTACGTGAGCTCCACGGTGAGACCACTTAACCGCGTTATTGAAATTGAATCGTTTAAGCTTTACATTGAACTTAGACGCAAAGTGAAACAAAACTTATTTAAACTAAAGTATTATAAGTCTTGTACGGAAATATTAAAACGCACGAAACAAAATAAACTTTGTACACTATAATAAAAAGAACAAGCGCAAAAATATCAATTGAAATTAAATGAAAAAAAATTGCGTCGTCAAGCGTGACGAAATATTGCCACACTATCTACGAATCAACATTCTTACATTGATAGCAAAGTTTCGTTTCGTGCGTTTTAATATTTCTATACAAAACTCAAAGAATTTCAATTTAGTTTAAGGAGGTTTCATTTCACTTTCCGTCTAAGTTCATTGTAACGCTTATACGATTTAATTTCAATTTTGCGGCTAATTGCTCTCACCATGGAGCTCACGTAAAGACAAAAAGTGATTGTCTGCAACACCTATATTTACATGTGGTTGCCGCAGTTTTAATACTGTAAACGTTCGCCGACCGTGTGAATTGCAAATTTTATTATGACGGTCGACGTCCGCAAGCTCGACAAAACTTTAAGCGGTTAAAACAATATTTTGAAAGTCAAAGTTGTCAAACCGATTGCCCGTCAAACTAGTACCCGACAGTACTTTATTTGTAGCAATCTGTACTTCAAAAGTTCAAATTTTGACAAAGTGACGTAAGTGACTGTACGCAACCAAAACAGTCACTGCCATGATTGATTCCCTATTTGTATTACTAATTCTAATTCAGTATCAAGCTACAGTACATGGCTGCTTTTGAACCGTTAAAAAAATCACTATAGCGTTCAGAAAGTAAAACAACTGTTGCACAATGCAACCGTGATTGATAATTAGCGTTAATGTTATTTTTGTCTCTTAAAATATCTTTTCTCCGTACACACATGTCAGATTTTCAATCCGACGGCTGCGATTGAAAGGTTTATCGTGAATCGTTATTAGACTAAAGAAATTATTAGTATCAATACCAAAATAGTGTCATTGATGCTAATTTGTGTATCCATCTCATCGTCCAAAAAATGTTTAATTGTAATTTCTCCTTAATGCTGATTTAGGTATACAGGATCCGCCGTCATTACATATACGTTAAAATAGGTAAAAGTACAAAACTTGACAATCCGTACCTCGAGGCGTCCTTGCTGTGAAATAAATCCATAACTCTAATTTGTGTTTGTTGCTAAACAATCATTACTCCATACAGATTTATACACTAAAATAGGTAAATGTAAATTGGGTTGAATGGTACGGTTGTTGTCCTTTCGTTCACTTGTAAATACAATTGTAATAATGGTTTTTTTACTACAATATCACTACAATAAAAAATGTGCGGGTACAACATAAGACAAACTGTACATTTATCGATTCCTTGTTTCGACCTGTAAAACACAGTGACCGTATGACTTTAGTACGCTCATTCGGTTCTGTTTATAATCGTGTATGAACGAAACTATGACGACATGCATTCTATGTATTGTTTTGTTTCATTTAACTTGCACTGAATTATGTGAACGATTTTAGTTTTCCTTGTCATTTGCGTGGATATCGAGCGTTGTATGACGTTAAATATGGACCGTTAACTTTAATAAGGTGCCAGTTGGGTTGGTTTATTAGAATTCATATATTGTAATACATACACTTAATTCTAATGTGGATGCGTTTAGTCGCGTCAAACGTGTAACGATCCTCTTTTGAGTATTATGGTCATTTGTAATTGAGGGTCCAACATATAACAAACCTCATTTATGATACATTTTAATTCTAATTGGAGGTAAAATGCCAATGACAGGTGGTCAACCGCCGTCGGAAGATAATCATTGGTTGTTGCCAAAAAACGTGGCATGTTTAATGTCCACGTATTTGTTAAGTTGGTCAGTGATCGAAGACGACGATGGAAAAACCGTGTATCGGTGTTACAACCATCGAATGTCATCTAATCTAATATTAGCCGTACAACATGTAATCTGGAGGTGTTCTATGGCGCTGTCAATTTTTTTTCGGCGACGACGTGATTTTTGATATATTTAGTCAAATTGCTCCAATTTAGATTTTTTCCCGCTTTTATTCTCTCGTTTTTTAATATTTACAACAGTGAGGATTCAAAAAACGTTCAAAATTTGAATTTTTGAAAGTGATGGCCTTTCCCTCCATTGTTTCTGCGCAAACTTAATTTTGCGAGCATCTCTTCTACTATATAAATGCATCTGTGAAAATGAGAAGCACACTACCAACTATTTGTCTACATTTTCTTTGGTTGCCATTCTTTACTTTTACGGCTGTTCCTTCAACTTGTTCATTTAGTGATATTCAGAGTTTGGAAGTATGTGGACTCTCACTCGGATTTGGGGCGCCAACTTGGCAATAGCATCACTGTTCCCCGTAATCCACAAATTGAACACGATACAGAAGACGAAAGGATCAACGAGG
This sequence comes from Zygnema cylindricum, assembly GCA_037447655.1. NCBI lineage: Eukaryota > Viridiplantae > Streptophyta > Zygnematophyceae > Zygnematales > Zygnemataceae > Zygnema > Zygnema cylindricum. The sequence goes on along the minus strand of JBBHKE010002706.1, from coordinate 459,752 downwards.
AAAGCGAGTTTCCAAACGAGGAATACAGTGAGAAGAACAACGACGAGAGCGAACCGGAAGTGGAAACGTCGGTTTATCCGGCGGCGATCGTGTATGGGTTCTTTCCGTCCTCAGGCAATGCTAGAGGACGTGTTGCCCACCGAAAAATTCAACACGTGTCGACCAAGGTTACTTGATTGCGGGTAATAAACTGGATGTTGAAATACTGTGAGAAGAACGGGTCGAAGGAACTTAATCCAAAGACCATGAAGAAGTTTCCGGAACATTTTACCGGAGTGTACGGTACAAGTAAGCACTATCGTCATACCTTACCCCATGTATTAAATGGTTTTATTGCACCTCTTCAAACGGTTTTTGAAATTAAGTTTTGTTGTGACTTTCTAGTAATTGCGTGTTTTAATGTTGGACCGTTGTCTTACCCTCTCGATGTTTGTCCTAATCACACTTTTCCTCCACATTAGTGCGTGTTTTTTATTGTTGAGGGATGTTCAGTATTGTGTTTGGCATTTTGTGGTCTTTCTCCTCCACGTGTCGTACGTTTTTCATTTTATGTTCATCGTTTTACCAACGAGATTGACTTGTATCATAGTAGACGACGACATCATGTCGTCAGTTCAATGATGGGTGCGACGAAATCACGGTATGTACAGTAACACCTCGTTTGGACAGAAGTTCGAATGACTGCCAACAATGGTTCGGCATCATCGACAAACCAAGGTTGGAAACCCCTACGCTGTTATTCACGAATGAAATTCGACAGCAACAACATTGTTTCGACGAGTCTCTGTTGGGATACCCGAAAACCACTGAACGGGCGACGACATTTTCTCGTCGCTAAAACGTCCTTTTGTAGGTCGTAGGGTCAACGTTTAAATAGGTTGGGAGTGAATAGTAAAGTAACACAAATTTCAAACTGTTTTAGTAAATGCGCTGAATAAAGTTAGTCTCTTAAGCTATTTTTGTCACATCCTAACTGTGTCTCAGCTTAGTTTCCCGATAAGGAGTAGTTTTCCTTCTTCATGGAGGGCATCCGACCACCATGGAAACGTCTTCGCTCTGCCATTCAGCGACGACTTCTTCATCTGCCAACGGAAACCAAGGTGGGGGATCATATACTTAGAGGGGAAAACTTTGGGAGGGAAGTAGCTTGGGAAAAAAAAAGGAGAATGTTGGCTGAGGAGGTGGCACAAGGGGATAGAATCCCAAGAGAGGGCTTAAATAGAGAAAGGGAGGAGTTTGTTAAGGTAGGGGATGTGGCAGAAGATGTTGGTGGAAGAGAAGGGGTTGGATTGGAGCTTGTGTTGAGGGGGGGGGGAGGAAGCGGATCATGAAATAGATGACAAAGAGGAATTCGATGAGGTGGGAAGGGAAAAGACTAGGACGGAAAGGTTGGAAACTGACACTGAGTTGGAGGGTGAGTAAAAGGATGAAGGGGTTGTAGCGGATGAGGTAGGTGTACGCGAAGTAGATGGGGTTAAGGACGTCGATGCAGATTACCACCCATCGGGAACCGATACCGACGAGTTTATACTGGATGGGGATGAGCCTACCGAAGAGGAGGAAGTGCCTGAGAAACCGTACCGTCGGATATTTCGGTGACCAAATTAGAAGACGACCCCACAACCTCGGACGACGAATCTTCGGAGAGCTTGGAAAGACGTATGGAATGAGATTATGTGGACGAAGACGAGGTAGTGGGTTTTCCTCCTTCACCGGACCGCGAGAGGGCTCTCGTGGCGGTATAACCAGCTTTTAATCCACCAAACCGTGAAGTTCCCGTCCGAGAGGAGGAACCCGACTGGTTTTTTCCGCCTTTGTTGGAGATGAGGCCATGGATGGTTTCCAACCAACGGCGGCGCATTACATCCCGGTGGAGGAATGGCCTGATTATTGGCGTTATGGGGAGCCTCGACCTATTTACCGGTGGTTGAACCCCGTCCTGGAAATCCTTGACACCCCTGCGGATGTCCTCGCCCACCCAACATGGTTGTACATTGTATCTTACAACCATTCTTCGAATTTTCAATACATTAGGCATTTTCAACCTAATGATGCCCGGTTCACTTGGGTTGTCCGTAGAGTGAACGGACTCGAGATTGATGTGCCTAAATTATTGCGCCATTATCATCCTTGGGACCCGCGGTTATTCACTATCCTTTGTCGTGCAATTTGTACTCCGAACTTAAATGCATTTTTAGATGCGCGAAGTACAATTTTGCAGCGCTTCCGGAATGTACAAGTGCGACGAACTTATCTTTGGGAAATTATGAGGGTTCCACATGTCGATGAGCCCCCTCCACCACCGGAGGTAGAACAATTGAGGAATGATGTCAAAATTCTCAATCGTCGGGTAGCGGCTCAAGAAGTAGCGATGACAAGGGTTTGTCGGTTGATTGAAAATTTGACTCGAGAGCTTGCAGAGGTTAGGCGACGTTGATGGGAGATGATTAGGGTCATATTAATGGCCTTCATTCAACACGTAGGTAACTCGATTTCTCTTTCACCCTCTATTGTGTTCCCATTGTTTTTTTTTTTTTCTTTGTCTATACGTGTATTAAATTCGTGCTTCAATTCCTTTTACTCATCGTATGTACATTTAATAATTGTTAACCGTTTTCATGGTTTTCTTGCTGTCACGTTAACACTCGTAATTATCGGCTTAACAACGAGACTGTGTTGTCGTTGCATGGATTGTGAACTTGCAAAAATCATGGGTAGTCCACAGACGAGTATATGTCAAGGGATACGCTGAAAAATCAATGTGACGTGACATAAATAGCGACGACAATTAGTCGTTGTTAATTATGTTACGTCAACATTTTGCTGTTAATTTTTGTTGTTCATCATAATTTTTTTGGTAATGTAGCTACAATTATTTTGAAACTTATACTTCATATATTTTTTGTTTTATTTTTATTGTGTACAAAGTATCAAAAAGCCAAGCGATGGTGGGTAGAAAAGAGGTCCATGTTCAATTGGATAAGAGAGTCAACGCGTACCTTTTTGACTTCGAGTTTTGGGAGGAGATCGGTGGCGGTTACCACGGCATTGCGAGGACGAGGACGCAAAGAAGCCACTTGGGTCACGGTTATACACGAGGAGTTACTTGAGGATTTTGAACGGTTTAAGAAAGCGGGAATGAAGATGTCCACCGCAATTCTCGGGGACATGGCACGGGATATAATAAGACGAATGAGAGAAAAGTATGGCCCGGAATGATTCAATAATGATGGGTCCAAAACGCACCCAATAATCAATAAAAGGTGGGTGCAAAGGTGCCAAGAAAAGCACAACCTTGTCGTGGGTGCACAAAAGGGGAAACCACAATGTAGTCCAGAGAAAGAGGACTACATCAAGCAAACTCTAGCCTTCCACATGGGCGTACTAAAACGAGGTTTTGAATCTGGTAAGCCACGCTTGATTTTGGAGTTATTATGCTTATGTTTTGTTTATTTCTTTTGATTTTACATTTCGTGTTATTTCCTACTTAATGACATACACTCACCAAATAATTATTTGTTTTTTTTTGGTTTGTTGTAGCATGTATACTAGGAATTTTCAATGAAGATCTCGTGGAAAACATGGACAATACACACGTGATCGTCAATCAAGACAATGGGAAGACATTGGGGTTTCGAGGGGATGACGTGGTGAAATATGTCGACGTCGCCCGAAGAGGTGAATCCATAACTTTCATGGTTCAAATAACAGGTGGAGTTAAACACACGGATCGAGAGCCCGATGATCATTTTTGCAAATTGTGCACGAAGTTACCCGATACAAGGTTTACTGAACAACGTCCCGGGTGAGTATTCTTCTCTATACTAAATTTTCAATTTCATCCTGTTGCACGGTTTTCCTTTCACAAAGATTTATGTATGTCCTAATTGCGCTGGGAAAAATGTATGCAAGCGGTATGAAGTTATAATTATTTTCTAATTGTGGTCCATTATATATGTTTTCAGGTGTTTGTTACCAGACCGGTCAGAGAGGTTAGAACGACAAAACGGTCTTCCCACAATGGTTCGGAGAGACGAGGGCTTATCAAGGGGACAGGTTGGGACGACAAAAAATCATGTTCTTTGACAACTGTGGTGGACATAATATGTGGTGGACATAAAATGTCGGAGGATCTGGAGCGATCTCTTGAAGCGCAAAACACAATTCTCCACTTCTTCCCCCCTAATGCAACGCATCTTGTTCAACCGGTCGACTCGTTTGTCATTTCTAAAATCAAGGACGTTTGGACTCGCATATAGGACAGTTGGAAAGCTAAAGACATCGAAACCGAGGAATGGGCTAAACTTTCAAGCCGTGGGTGGTCCGGAAAATTGGTTGGACCCGGTAAGGCATTTTTTTTGAAATTGGCAAGGGACTCCATCCGAGAGGTTAATGGGATGAGGTACAGAAACGGAATGAGTTATGCTCCAAAAACCATGATTCATTGTGGCTTGTCCTTACGCAACGGATTGTGGGAAGAAGACATGCTCACACAGCAATTGCAAGCAATAACCGCCAAACACCGCAACCACTTCGAAGGTGAGGTAGTAGAGCCCCCTTGCACAAGGGCAAGAGAATTCCTCCAAAATATTGAACATGGCGATAGTCAGCAAGACTGTATTTACACCGATGGGGAGATGAGCAGCAACGAGGTCTAAAGATTTTATATAATTACAATTTTTTTGTAATTTTTTTAACTTGTAGTTTGGGAATGGTTGTTGAATTATAGAATAGGAATAGACGTGATAATCATAGCAGCCTAATGTAGGCAGTTATTAAAATTTAGTAGCTATTCATTTCATAGGACAAATAAGATTTGATATATTTGTACGGATTTTTTTGGGATAATACATTGATGTTTTCTAAAAAATTTAGAGGTTATTTATAATGGCGTATCATTTCACTTAAATTTAATCGTGTGTTTATCGTACTATGTTGTTAAAGTGGTATACATAAAATATAAGTGTGTGTGTACCCTGGATGTGTGGAATTTTATGCATTTTATATGTTAAACTAATCAACGATGAGTGGGCTTCGTCACCGATTAGTCACCCATTGACGAATTTTTAATTGTTGTCACATGAAAAACTAATCAGCGAGGAGTACACATTTCGTTGCCTTCCTAGTCATCCATCGACGAATTTTAATTGTTGTCACATGAAAAACTAATCAGCGATGAGTAGGCTTCGTCGCCTTTGTATTCATCCATCGACGAATTTTAATTGTTGTCACTGTATGAAGGGGCAGTTTCAGGATATTTTTTTTTTCCTTATCAGCGACGATACTGCCTCGTCGCTGAACTGAAATCCGATACAATCTTCCATTTCGTCGTTATCTCCGACAAAAAAAAGTATGTCCTCTTCATTTTCTGCTAATGTAACGACTACCCTTCGTCATCGCACGAACTTACAGCGCCGGCGTTGGTCCGTCGCTGGTCCATGAAGAGCGAGTTTAAACAGTAAAAGGATAAGATTCTGACTATGAAGAAAGACGCCCGCTTTTATTGTGCATCATTTAAACATTTTTACATCCAGAAGAAAAAATCAAATGGAATGAATACAAAACCATATTTTCTATGAAATATAAGTACAATACGATCAAGGTAAGGGGAGCGCAGTGAGATAAATGAAGTTATAATGTCAGCATGTATGGATGATACACAAAAGAGTACATGGAAATCACATTAGATACAATTCAATATACAAAAGGTATGAGGGTATACACATGAATAAAAATGAAAAAATACAAAATTATACAAAGAAACACTGTAAATTCACAGTAAAATAGTCATTTATAACAACAGCGGAAACTAAGAAAATACAATTTTATATTTAACGGTGATATCTTTTAAAACGTTATACTCCACAAAGGATGTGTTGAATCCATCTAATCTACAACATGATACAAAGCCGTATGTCCTACACTACTCTAAAAAACTAGTTTATAGAATGGAAACTCCATACTAAAAAAAAAAGTTAACCTGGGTAATACTACACACAATATCTAAGTGGTCACCGCCATCCGTCACGATACAGATAGGTCCCTGCAAAGTACTCCACGAGTTGCTCCAAACGATGTCTTTTGACCAACACCTCGTATATGAACCTAAATTCTTCCCGGAATTCATATGTTGCCGTGGGGTGAGAATAAATTCACCGACTGTCGAATGGGTTTCACCGGAAAAAAAAATTGAATGTCGATTATAATATCGTATACAAAGGATAAACACAGGAAAAACGAACAACAGGGGATACTTGAGTTAGAAAATAGGGGGGAAATGAAAAAGAGAAAGTGGGCGACGAGAGTGAGAGTGAAGAATAGAGAAAGGGTACGAGACTTAACGAGAGAAAGAAAGAGAGAGAGAGTGGAAAGAAGAGAGGGGATAGATTAATAGAGATAGGGTATGGAAAAGAATAGAAGAGAGAGGGAGAGTATAGGAAGAAGAAGGGGACATAGAATATTAGAAAAAAGGTACGGAATAGAATAAGAGAGGGAGGGAGAGAATGGGAACAAAAAAATGACAGAGAGCAGTTGGGGAAACATATAAGACAGAAAGGATGAGACACACAAAGTGGATAGAATATAGTGACAGCCAGTAATAGGGCCAGTAATAGGTAAATAGGTAAATGGTACAGAACAGGACGAGACAAAGGGAGAATTTGGGAAAGAGAGAGTGCGAGAGAGAGTAGAAAAAGGGGACGAGGAGAACAAAAAAGTTTTTACAATGCGAAGAGGGAGAGAGAATGAGAAAGGAAAAAATGATAGAATGGAAAAGAGAGTCAGAGTGGGACGAAAAACCGGATATAGCGACACACTAACCCATGCTCTTCTTCGCATAACGTAGAAGATGACGCGCCCTTCTAGGTTGTATCGCCATGTAATCGACAACCCTAACACTATTGTAAAATCCCTAATAAACCATGGCGGACTGAATGTCGTTCCATCACCAGTGGCGGCGGTTCGACGCATCTTCTTCAAAAATTATAATTTTTTATTGAAAATGGACACAAGGTAATCGCACATCACTCACCCGCTGACAAGGACGTGGATGGGATTGGTCAGAACAAGAATCTTTTATTTGTGTTCTGTCCGCATTCGCCGCTAATTTGTTATCTTTTCGGGTTTTCAAGGCGCCGCGTATTTTTCCAATGTAAATTGTGTAACTTTATTCTAATACTTACGCATTATGACTCTAAATTGTTGTCATTTTGTGTACCACACCCCATTTTAGAGTCATATTTAACTCTAATCAAGGTTTATTTCCTTCACCAGTCCGGTATTACCGTTATGTTTCACTTTGAACATATAATAGGATACATATGTGAAACTCTGAGACCTCCATAAGTCCTCAGAGTGGACAGCTTCCAAGAAGCCTCTAGGATAACCCTGACCCCTTTGTGTTTCAGCAAAAATAACTGTCACCCTAGCAGACAAAAACTCTTACCAGCTTCACCCCTGAGAAGGCAAGACTCCCTTGATTCGATAGCAAAAAGAATCTCTGAATTTGCTCCCTTGAGCAGTAAGTTATGGAGGGTCAAAGTTGACCTTTGTTACAGAAGCTCTATGGGAGAGAGGGTCCTATCTTCTAATTTTTCTAAGTCGTATCTCTCTCACAGACTCTATCTACTGATGTATGGAGCCAATCTGATCACAGTTCCGTACACAAAAGTACAAGTGCCGGTGTACTTTATGTACGGACATTGTACGACATGGCCCAAATGTCGACACATGTCATATCCGGATTCGGTGTCGTAATCTCCGGAGATACCACGATCCAATGTAATTTCGCCACATGTCATCCGACGTGGCGATGACCACAAACCGCCGAAATCTTCTTCCGCAATCTCGGCGCTAATTCCGGCCGTCCGATTAAATTCACATTTAATCGTAGCCGTAATAAATACATGCGCGGTATTCGTTTCGCTAAAGAAATAAATTCGCGGTATTGATTTCTTATCCGTACTTTTACATTACTGGATCTATGTATCCCGTAAACAATTACAGTTAAATGAATAATCCTACGTGGAAATGTTTAATTAAATATCAAACCATATAGTACGTAACACTAGGTCTAGGCTTAACGGCTAAGGCTACCGGCTACCAACTGTCTACCGGCCGGCAGGTACCACGATCAAAACCTATGGCCGGCACATACCTTTTAGTAAATAAAACCCCTAACTAATATATATTTCCCGTAAACCTCAGGATAGCCTAGGTAGCCATGGCTCTAGCTCCCTCTCCAATTTCTCAGTGACTGCGACAAGTTTGAGAGTTGGAGAAAGAAGTTAGAGGTAGACAGCCTCGGCTTCTTTCTATACTTCTATTTAGACCTAGAAATACTTAAAATAGAGCATTAATTTCTACAATATGCACTCTTTTTAAACCCACGTACCTCAAATAATGTTCAAACGACAACATATTAGAATAAACTTTTACTGCCATACGACATATATAAGCACGCGACAATATGCTTTCGTAACATACCAATTTTTTCACATGTGAACATGTCATCCGTTCACATTATCACACACAAAAACAAGCATCTGAGTACATACGAACGACTGTGTTGCAAACTCCACTCCACGTTCATTCTTACCGCAGTTCTATATGCGATCGACATATATTCATCACACCTTCCGTACGATTTCCGATAATGAAGTACAGTGATGCACGGACTGTTGATATTTATGTATTTTCTAGGTCTTTTTAGGATAGAAAAGTAGTAGAGGCAGTCTGCCTCTAACCTCCTTCTCCAAGCCCCCACACTTGTTGTAATCACTGAAGGCTTGATAGGGAGCTAGAGCCATGACTGCCTAAGCTCACTAGAGAAGACAGGGGGTGGATTAGATAGATTTACCAAAAGTTACTTGACGGACCCAGGAATTGATCTTGGAACCTGCCGTCCGTCAAGTTCCAAAAGTCGTTAGCTCTAACCGTTAATTCTAGGACACATAGTACGTTATCTAAGGTTCGATAATGATATAAATCTTAACATGTAGATTAATTCGTTTAACGGCGAAAAGATACTTAGTGCATAGATACAGTTTGATTTAGTACAGAGTACGGTATGGGGACGGAACGGATACCGCGCATTTGTTTTGATAGCGAAACAAATACCGCGCGTCGAATTTCAGCGGCTAAGATTATAGTCGGTTTTGATCGGACGGCCGCGATAGGCGCCGCGATCACAGAAAAGGTACTTTTGGCGTTTTACGGTCTTTGCCACGTCAGATGACACGTGGCGTGATAACTTTGGATTACGAGAATTTCGAAGATTACAAGAACTAATCATGATTTGACACGTGTCGACATTTTGGCCATGTCGTACAATGGCCGTACATAAAGTACACCGGCACCTGTACTTTTATGTACGACACAGTAATTTGATTGGTGCCGTACTTCAATCGATAGAGTTTTAGAGGGGGAATAGGACTTAGAAAATTTTGGGTAGGTAGTTGCCTCTCCCAGAGAGCACCTTGTATAAATGGCAAACTTTAGCCAGCCATAACAGTTAATTTAATTGACCATTTTCAGTGATTCTTTTTGCTGCGGACTCAAGGGAGTCTAGGCTACAGAGGGGTGTAGTCGGTTAGAGTTTTTGTCTGCCGGGGTGGTGGTATTTCTAAGGGAAAGTCAAAGTGGGTGAATGTGTCCAAATCTTATATTCTAACTTTGCATTCTGTGGTGGAACTGAGCACACAGCAAGTCTTATTTCACAGGGGTGAAGCTATAACGGGTTTGTGATTGTCAAGGGGTTAGGCATTTGGGTTTATATCAACTTGGAGTCGGCACTATGTAGATAAGCTTCTTTTGGATCTGCTTACTCTGAGGGCCAATGGAGGTCTCGCAGTTTCACGGACAACCACCCTCCGTACACCACACTATTCATGAAACATGTACGGTGACACCATTGACGCTAATTCACAAGAACCGTAATTAGCGTCACGGAAAAATCGAATCACTCATTGTATTTCGGGTATCAATGCCAAAATTTTGGGGCGCCGATATATAGTACATAAGTCTAATAACGATTCACAGTGTAGTTAGTAAACAGTCATTGAAGCCGTTGACGAAGAAGTCACGGACCTCCAAAAAAGCGACCATGCCCAAAGTTCGAGGAGAGGAGTGAGACCAAATGAAGCCTCCAGACGGTGGGATCCTAGTAGCCAATAGATTATGTGTTTGTATTTACTGTAAATTCGAATTTATTGCCCAAGCAACTAGGATCAGAAATCATCTCATTGGAAATGTCAAGTGTGGAGGGATTAGTGCTTGCACATTGTGTCCAGCCGAGGTGAGGGAGGAGTTTATCGCAGGTGACAACGAAAAATTGTCTAATTCCTCTAAAAAACGGATCCTAGTAGCCAATAGATTATGTGTTTGTATTTACTGTAAATTCGAATTTATCGCCCAAGCAACTAGGATCAGAAATCATCTCATTGGAAATGTCAAGTGTGGAGGGATTAGAGCTTGCACATTGTGTCCAGCCGAGGTGAGGGAGGAGTTTATCGCAGGTGACAACGAAAAATTGTCTAATTCCTCTAAAAAACGTGTACTCACTGACCTTGATGAACTCACGTGCAGTTTTCTACTAACTCCAAGGACCAAAGCAACAGTTGTTCAGACGAAAATACAAAGTGCATTCAGCATGCAAAACAAGAAGGAGGTAGATTTAGCTTGGGCCACGGCTTTTTATGCCAATGGATTGTCGTTCAGACTTTTAGATGACCCGTATTTTAAGGTTGTGGTGAAGAAGACTGGTGATGTATGTGTGAATTACAAGTTACCAATCCTTAGTGCAATGAGAAATCGTCTCCTATTGGAGACCAAGGCGAATGTGATGAAGAATTTGTCAAGTTATATCAAAACCATTGAAGTCACCGGTGCCACAATCACATCAGACGGGTGGACACAATGTGCAGTCCTTTGCTAAATATTTTAGCTGTCACCCCGAAAGGTGACATATTCTTGACGGCAGAGGACACCGGTGGACAAACGAAGGACGCCGACTACATTTGTGCGGTGTTGGAAAAGGGAATACTTGCGGTAAGGGTGGAGAATGTGGTGCAGATTGTTACCGATTCTGCCCTTGTGAACAAGGCTGCAGCTTCGTTGCTCGTGGCAAAGCACCCTTCTATCACGTGGACGCCATGCGCTGCACATGTGTTGGACTTGATGTTGGAAGATTGGAGTAAATTGACCTTTATCTCCAAACCTGTCCGAGAGGCAAAATAAATTTTAAGATTCATCACTAATCATGGCATGAGTGTAGCCATGTTTAATAAAATTTCAAAACTTCGGCTTTTGAAACCTGGAGAGACTAGGTTTGCTATAAATTTTATTATGCTCCAGATGATATTAGATGTGAAAGAGAGTTTGGAGCGGTTGATGTTCGATGACAAATTCAAGGAATGGGTGGGCAAGCCAATATACAAGATGGAGGGGGCTAAAACTAGGTACTACATTCTAAGCACGGAGTTTTGGGTTAGAGTGACAGAGGTCGTGTCAATTTCGAAACCTGTGGTGCGGTTGATGAGGGAATGCGATAGAGGTGGCCCGAATGTGGGGAAGGTTTATCACGGTTTTTAGGCCATTGGACAGTTTTTGGATAATTTAGCTTGCGCAGAAGGAGATAATATTCACGATGGCATGCAGATTTTAAAGAGAGATGAAGGCATCATGGTTGGCGAGGTGGAAGATGGCGCATAGCCCCATTTATGCGGCTGGCTTTGTACTCGATCCGAAGTATCAAAGTCATGCATATGGGCAGCGTGCCAACGCGACTGTTATGGAAGGTTTTCAGAAAATGTTGGAGAGGATGCTTCCAAATATGGAGGAGCAACAAGCTGCCCGCAGAGAGTTGTCAAAATATAGAGAGTTTGAGGGAGTTTTTGGTAGAGAATTGACAATATCTTGTGCAAAGTTGATGCCAGCATGGAAGTGCTCCTATTAGCCCTAGTGCTCCACCTGCTCTTGCTGGTGCAAGTGTGACTCCTAGTGGGAGTGGATCACAGCCGAGTCTTAATGCCCATGACCTTCAACACTATGATTTTTTATTGTCTCTATTAGACTATGTTTATTCATGTTGTGAAAATAACATTCTCAACATGCCTTTTGTTTTGTGCGGAAAAAAGAAAGTTTATGGTTTTTCAGAGTGTGGTAATTTTCCTTTTCTTTTTTTTGTTGATTGCAGATGCAGGACAGTATAACCTGTGCTTTGGATTCAGTAGCTTGAGAATGAAGTGTTCCGGTTGTTCTAATGGAGAAGTGACAGGTGGCACGTTGTGTTTGAAAGTACTAAAAACCTAACAAAAAGATTCCATGATTCACTTGGACTTTTGTAAAGATTGGTAGGTTTCTTCCCACTTGCCCTTTTTTTGTTTTCTTTCCTTGTTTTTTTCTTATCCCTTCTATCTCCTTTCCATGTTTTCTTTTTGAATGGCTCTTTTTTGCTTCAAATGCTAAAAACAGAAACTGATACTTTCCCTGCAAAGGTAAGTAGGTGCCCCCTCCCATGTTCTCAATTTCTTTCCTTCTTTATTGCCTTTTTATTGCCATGACCCATTTTTTTGTTTTTTCGTTGGTTGTTCATATTTTAATCTCACACAAAGGCTACCTGGTTATCTTTGATTTCCACAAAGATCCATTGGATCTCCATTCCCACCCGTTCTGTATTTTTTGTCCTTTAGTCTTTTAGAGCTTTCAAAGCTATTTGAGAATGTTTTTTTTTGGGTTTTTTGGTTGGATTGGAGAAATGTGGTACAGGTTTCATCCAAAGTTTTTGGGCCCTTTAAACTGTTTATGAAAAGGCGGAAACACTTGTCCTTTTTGTGTTGCTCGCTCTTCAGGAAAACTCATCATGTCGAAGGAGTTTTTACAACAGATTAGTGATTATTCTCTCCAACCCGACCCACTCCGTTTTATTTTTTGTTCTTTTCTCCTTAATCTGACATTAGCATTCATTATTCCTACTTTTGGCTTATATTTTTTTATGTTTTGGCTCAATTTTTGTTGGTGTCGATTATGTCACCCGGTTCTTTCAAAGCGCTTTTAAGATTCAATCACCCAACTACCTCGTTAGTATGGCAAAAATTAAGGCTAGTTTTGGAAAAGAATGGTATCTGTTGTGTGTGACGAGACATTTTATTTGCTTGCTGTAAAATCGTTTCTTGGACAACTAGTTTTTGAATATCTGGAGGTGTTTGTTGCAGCACGGAAACATTTGGGTGTTCTCACGCTAAAGTAGTACTAATGTGGTCTCCCGGAGTGATACGATGGACGGTTGAGTGGGAGCCATTTGAACCGCACTTGATTGGGAGGGATTTGCTCATGTTTAGAGTATAGTCCACATAGGGAGGGTTTTTAGTGTTGTGTGGTCATGGGAGGTCGTGTAGTCATGAGCAGTGATGTGGTTTTAAGTGGTCATGTCGGTCATGAGTTGTTGTGTCGTCAGGTGTGGTCACGTGTTCATGAGTTGTCATGTGTTCATGAGTTGTCATCCTCGTCGTTTTTCACCATCATCATGCATCATCTTGCATCATCACATATCATCCTGCAACATCATGTGCATTATCATCAAGCATCATTCTCATGCATCCTTGTGCATCTCATGCATCATCTCAGCAGCTTCGTTGCTCGTGGCAAAGCACCCTTCTATCACGTGGACGCCATGCGCTGCACATGTACTGGACTTGATGTTGGAAGATTGGAGTAAGTTGACCTTTATCTCCAAACCTGTCCGAGAGGCAAAAGAAATTTTGAAATTCATCACTAATCATAGCATGAGTGTAGCCATGTTTAATAAAATTTCAAAACTTCGGCTTCTGAAACCTGGAGAGACTAGGTTTGCTACAAATTTTATTATGCTCCAGAGGATATTAGATGTGAAAGAGAGTTTGGAGCGGTTGATGTTCGACGACAAATTCAAGGAATGGGTGGGCAAGCCAATGTACAAGATGGAGGGGGCTAAAATTAGGTACTACATTCTAAGCACGGAGTTTTGGGTTAGAGCGACAGAGGCCGTGTCAATTTCGGAACCTGTGGTGCGGTTGATGAGGGAATGCGATAGAGGTGGCCCGAATGTGGGGAAGGTTTATCACGGTTTTTACGCCATTGGACAGTTTTTGGATAATTTAGCTTGCGCAGAAGGAGATAATATTCACGATGGCATGCAGATTTTAAAGAGAGATGAAGGCATCATGGTTGGCGAGGTGGAAGATGGCGCATAGCCCCATTTATGCGGCTGGCTTTGTACTCGATCCGAAGTATCAAAGTCATGCATATGGGCAGCGTGCCAACGCGACTGTTATGGAAGGTTTTCAGAAAATGTTGGAGAGGATGCTTCCAAATATGGAGGAGCAACAAGCTGCCCGCAGAGAGTTGTCAAAATATAGAGAGTTTGAGGGAGTTTTTGGTAGAGAATTGACAATATCTTGTGCAAAGTTGATGCCAGCATGGAAGTGGTGGCAAAAGTTTGGGTGTGCCACCCCTATTTTGCAGAAGGTAGCAGTAAATATACTTGCACATTGCTCAGCTGCCAGCTCCTGTGAGCGGAATTTGTCGACATATGACCATATTCACTCAAAGAAAAGAAATAGGTTAACGGCTAAAGGGGCTAATGATCTAGTATGGGTCTTCACTAATCTCAGACTTTTAAAGAAGACTAGGGATGTCAGCTATGAAGAAAATCTGATAGAATGGGAAGAAGAGGAAGGGGAGGTTAGGGAAGACGATTCAGATGAAGACATGATGGAATTCGATGTAGGGGAAGAAGATTTAGAGTAAAAATAGTTAAAGGACATATATGTATTTTCTTTTTTGCTCTAATGTGATTGTTTTTGTTTTTTTTTTCCATGTGTTACGTCGTGCAATGTTGAATGATGAAAAATGGAATCTGCTTATGGCCTGAACTTTGTTTTTTTTGAAGTTGCATGCTCTCGGATAGGTAGAGAAAGAAGGCCATGGCTACCTGTCTGTGAAGGACACGCAATTTTATTATAAGAAAAATGCATTTCGAAGAATTGAACCTGACACGCAATTTTATTATAAGAAAAATGCATTTCGAAGAATTGAACCTGCGCCTGTGTACGTCATACTGCACACATCGGTACACCATCCTTAACTAGTTGGTGTAGATGTTTAGATGAAAATATAGAGTGTCACAATAATTTACTTAGATAATGTTTTTCACCGCTCATTTAACGGAAAGCGTACAAACTGCGGTACATGTTCAATTCATTTTTTTTTTAATGTACTGATTTGTACGGAAAAAAATTCATTAACGTTTTTTTCAAATCGACCTCTCCAGTTTCTACGTATTGTACGCTCGTTCGAAACGTGCGTAAAATACGTTTTGAACAACTATGCTTCGGAGTCATAGTTCAAAAGTAGGCGTTTTATGGTAGGCCTAAAGATAATTTTTGTTTAAAAAATAAAAACCCTTCAAAAGATGTTGTTCAAAAGACAAAGCGTCTCAGAGAGCAACGTGTTTTTGTGGTACAATGACTTGGTATGCAAGTACATGGTATGCAAAAACGTGGTATTCAAGTGAAAATTTTAAATTAAAATTGGTCGGTGTGAAAAACCTTTGAAAAACTTGTTTAAAGACAATACACAGCTAGTAATGTCGTCCGTACGATTGTAGAAACCTCCCAATCAAAATTCAGCTTAAGGTTATGTGCCCATGTAACCGCTACTTTGGAGTGGTACTTTGAATTTTAGTGAAGATTTTCCGTACCATTTTTATGCAAACATTGAAATGTGATGGTCATAGAGATGACTACGAAACTTATGACAATGGTTGACGTCTTTGTGACATTGTAGATGTTTAGGGTTTTGCGACATTGTGACATCAAGCTCCTCTGTGACTCACAGTGTCGACGTCACTAATTCCAAAACTTTCTTCCATGGCTTCCCAATTTTGTTTTTTTGGTCTTTTCTCACTCGTCCTGCCATCCAAATACGCCCAAAGGTACTCAAAAATCTTCTTTTAAAAAGCACTGCCATCCAAATACGCCCAAAGGTACTCAAAAATCTTCTTTTAAAAAGCTCTTTCATTTCATATCAGTATCGCCCCATTTCATTCCAAGAAGTGTGAGGTATGAGCGGAATTCTGAAAGGGAGAGTGAGAGGCAACGACGGTTTAAACTTTTACAAATGATCCATGAATGAAAGTGAAGGTCCGAGACCCCTACAAACTTTTTTTCGTACAAGCACATGACGGGCATGGAAAAAAAAGCGAGAACTCTCCCTCGTGCTAAAAAAATCACATTTGGGTGGTACGTGCCTAGACGTTTTACTATTTATTGTTCCAATGATAGCTCAACTAAAATCACCTCGCGAGGTGATTTTCGATAGAGTTTTTTGACTAGTTGGATTGGCGTGCCCGAAAAGAGGGAAACGCCAAAGTGATTACAAAAGACAAGAAAATTGGAGTACATTTAAAGTATCAAGATAAGGTTCATTGCATTGTGGTAAAGGCAACTTTTACGGCAAAAGATTTTTTCGCTGAGGGCTGAATTTTGGAAGAAAATGACAGCAAAAAAACATGATACTTTAACACGTGGGCACATACCCTAAATCTTAAAGTTTATTCTCAACCATAGTTAAAATGTGCAGAAAACTATTGGTAACTCTACATGCTTTCAACCCATACTATATATCTAACTGATTAGAAATTACGACCGTATGATACGAGATTCAATTCGAACGCGCATGATTCCTACAAATAAAACAGGTAGCAGTCGCTCTTTTGTACGAAGCGAAGTTGAGGGGATTAAAATGAAAATGGTCAATCGAAGTGTCTTCAGAGAAGTCTTTTATCGAGTCTCAGCCCGGATCAGAGCGAAATGAATGAAACTAAACTAAATCGCTCTTTTACGTTAGCTATATTCTTGAAACTTCTTTAACGGTTTGAATATGGTTTGTTGCGTTTCCAACGAATTTTAAATAGAGAAAAAAAAAAGGAGGGAAAAGAAGATGACACTTGGAAGGATGAAGACTCATCAGAGTCGACATAATTCGATCAGAAAGCTTCATTGATAGATTGAGGGAGAAGATCAAGAGAGAGGCGAGAGAAGATCTGGAGGGAGAGAGGGGGGGGGGGAGAGAGGGGGATATAGAGGTTTTAGGATGCATTGTGAGAATTGACGTACCTGTTGAGTGTTCGTTTGTGGCGTCAGTTTATATTTGTTTGGTCTTGATCGTTTGGTACGGTTTCGTATTTGTTTGGTCTTGATCGTTTGGTACGGTTTCGTATGTACATTTCATATGTGTTCGTGTAAGGTGAATGTTTATTTTGCTTGTAATATTATTGAAACACGTTTTTGTAGTGTTGGTGGAACACATTTTAGGTTTTGTCTTCCTTTTACGACAAGATTAATACAACGTGTATCTCTATTATTGTTAACATTTTTTTCGCCACTTGTTGTTTCGTTGTCAACAACCTTTATTTGCAACAGCCCATATCCAAGCGATTGGCAACTGTTGAATTCCATAAGTTATTAAATGAGTTACCTT
Organism: Zygnema cylindricum; assembly: GCA_037447655.1. Classification (NCBI taxonomy): domain Eukaryota; kingdom Viridiplantae; phylum Streptophyta; class Zygnematophyceae; order Zygnematales; family Zygnemataceae; genus Zygnema; species Zygnema cylindricum. The sequence goes on along the minus strand of JBBHKE010002706.1, from coordinate 442,235 downwards.
CTGCTCGATCCCGTGCTCGTCTACATTCGTGTTTTGGGCCGAGGGTTTGTGCGTGGTTGCAAGCTACACCGATTTTTTTCGACACTTCCTCTGACCTTTGACCAGATCACATCTACTCTACGACTTCGTTTGGGATTGCCTCACCATCGCTTCTCGGGTGCCCCCATTGTGTTTGCCTATTGACTTGACGGGATTCATCTACTTCTTCGCTCATGCGAGGGTGAAGCATGCTACACTGTGAAACGAGAAGTTTCTCATATACTCCCTCCTTCCTCCCAATTTAGTGGTTTTTGAAATCCTCGAGTTGACTTGGTTTTCCTCCACAAGTTGGGAGGACCTTGGGGGATGTGGTCCTCACGGATCCAACTAGGACCCACATTTCTTTTACACGGCATTACATGCGGGCGTGGCGGCCGGAGACGTAACGACTTCTAAGAAAAGAAATTACGCTCACCGGGACTCGACAGATCAGTTTGTCCCATTTGCTGCAAAAAAATTGGCTCTTTGGACAAGTCTTTTGATGATTTCTCTGCAACTATGCTAAGAATAGGGGTCTAGGGAGACCTCCCTCAAGCCTGGTTGTTGAGTTTCATTGTCAATGTGTATCACTTGCCCTTCAACGAGCACAAGCCGCGACCCTTTTACGGCGAAGCATGATGGCGGATGACAAGCGGGACCAAGGGATCCAATCCACACCCACGATCCCCGGGGTTGTGGACTTTAGTTTGTTGGGGTTGGAGCGCCATGTACTGCAGTTTTTACCCTTTGTGTATGGTCAGAGTGAGGAAAAAGCTTCGATCTATTATGTGTGTATTTTGTCGAGCCTCTCATTTGGTATCAGAGGAGGCTTTTCCTCCAGTTAGGGATTTCTTGAGTGAGTGACATAGCTATAACTAGTAGGGAAAGTATATGAAGGGGAATCTAATTTTAAAGAAATAGTGGCAAGTGGTTAGTGTCGAAGAGAAGAAGCTGAAGGATTGCAAAGCAAGAAAGTTGCAGCATCTAAAGAATATTGCTGTTAGCACAAAATTGATGCAGAGTTGCACAAGTTTGGTGCACTAATGTATTTTCTTAATTCCTGGTTTTTTTATTTTCTGGTTTTTTTATTTTCTAATGTACGTCACTGTCCATGAGTGTTGGAAGTCTTTAATCCAATACACAAAGGTGATAAGGGCAAGGGTTCACTACATATTCAAGGAATTCATACAGTTTTACGTCTAAGAGTAATGAATCGATAGATGACGATGTATCCTAGTTGAGCGATAGAGAAAGATGAAAAAGTGCAAGTGTCTTGATACTCTGCCGGATGAGTTTACTTACTGCAAGGAAATTATTCAAGAAAAGAAAAAAGACTACTTTTGATTTTGAGGTGAATTACTTGAATACAATTGAGAAGTCCAGAGACAAGTGGCACAAGTAGAGGATCCGTAAGTACAAGGAGGGCCCCGAAGCTAAATCCACTCAAAGGGAGAGGCGGTTAACGAGGGATAATTGGGGGTCGCGGTGGTAGAGGTAAGGATCTGCCCGTGACATATGTCATAAGTCACAAGCAATGGCTGGTCCTGTTGGTAGGACCTGTGAGATCAAACAATGGAGGAGATTTTTCCGTGTTCAAGGATTACTGCCACAAGAGGGGCTACTGTCTCTTGTTCACCCAAGTTGAGCAGAATCGCAGAGAGGAAATATCGACCTTACTGGAAATGTTTAGGGCCATGATTCCCAGTACTTGACATAACATGTTTTAGGGCCATGATTCCCAGTACTCGACATAACATTTTTTAGGGCCAAGATTCACATGACTCGACATAACCTCCTTTAGCAGATTCTAAGAGTATGGACACTAATATTGAGGTCCGCATTGATGGGACCCTCGGTTCTCAGTCTTTGTAGAAAACTCAGAAAGAGTCAGTAGTCAAAGTTGAGTTTACTTAGGAAGAGGTAGAGGAAGAGGGAGAGGAGGAAGAGGAAGAGGAAGAGGAGGAGGAAGACGAAGAAGTGGATAAGATGAGGACGAGGAAGATGAGGGAAAGGAAGAGGAAGATGAGGAAGAAAAAGAGAAAGAGCAAAAGCAAGAGGAAGAGGAAGAGGAAGAGGAGGAAGATCGTGAGGAAGAAGACGAGGATGAGGAAGAGGAGTAAGAAAAAAGAGGAAGCGGAAAGGAAGAAGCGGAAAAGGAAGAGGAAGAGAAGGAGGAAGAGGAAGAAGAAGAGGACGAGGAAGAGGACGAGGAAGGAGAGGAAGAGGTAGTGGAAGAGAAAGAGGAAGGGGAAGAAGAAGAAAAAGAGGAAGAGGAAATGGAAGAGGGCAAGGTCCTGTTACTTCATTTCCGAGGCTAAATAGAATGAAGAATGACTTTGCCTTATAGCACCTAGGGAGTGAGTGAGTGAGAGAGTCATGAAATTAGACAGGTGTCCTTGTCTCCCTCCCTACGAAAAGAAAACAACACTAATACAAACGTAACAAGTATAAGATTCAACAATTAGGGTTTAAATTGGGTTAAAAAATAGGATCAAACGAGGTCCTAAAAATGATTTAGCGAGGAAAAACCGGAAACTGTGAAACATTTATATGTGAATTTAAAAATGCTTTTTACGAAATAGTTTCATAAACAGAAAAAAGAAAATTACAAAAATTACATAACAAACCATGGAAACTGCATTGTTTTTTCACACACGAAAAGAAAAAAATAACAAAAAACAAATAATAAAAAACAATAATAATGCACTTAAAAGAGAGAGAGAGAGAGAGAAAACAAAAGAAAATAAAAAAAAAACAAAAAAAACAAGGGGTTGCAAAAAGAAAAGTACAAAAAAGAGTACAAAACCAAAACGAGATCGTAACAACAGAAGTTTTCCGTGTCACATCCCCACTAAAGACGAAACTTTTGAAAAGTACAAAAAACTAACTATACACATCAACCCCGAAAAAAAAAAAAAAAAAAAAATTTAAGATTTTGAAAAACTTATTTAAAAGATTTTAAAATACCACATACATCTACAAAATTGTACAGAAAAAGGAAAAAAAGAAATCCAAAAGTCTATCGAAAAATGTGGTCCAAAAAGCTATGAAACACTTTAAAGCCTACAGTACAAAAAGGACAAAAAAAAGGGAAAAATAAGGGGAAAAAAAAGGGAAAGAAAATGGCCGAAAGACCAAAAAAAAGGAGAAAAAACGACATTCTTTCACACTATTTTCCAAATTTACTGCTTCTGACCACTGTGACATTAACGTGAAAAGGAAAAGAGAGATAAGAGTCACAGACTATCGTTGTATCTGAAAAAAATGGCAAAAAAATAGCAAAAAGAAAAAAAAACGGTAGGTTAAAAAAAAATACATAGAACGGGGAAAAATGAAATGAATATATGTGAATTTAGAGAGAAAAAAAAAGCGAAAAATAACAATGTACAGGGAGGGGGGGAGGAGGGGGAGAGGGGAGAGGGGGAGAGGGAGAGAGGGGGAGAGAGAGAGAGAGTGTGAGAGAGATAGAGACAAATATCGAGAGGGAGAGAGAGAGGGAAAAAAGGAGAGATCGCGAGAGAGAGATAGAGAGAGAGAGGGGGAGAAAGAGGGAGAGAGAGCGAGAAGGAGAGAGAGAGAGATATATATATATATAGTGAGAGAGAGAGAGAGAGAAGGGGAGAGTGGCATTAAACCACCTCATTGTAAAACTAACAAGCACTATCTTCAGAAAAAAAACTCACCGAAAATGTTTGTACTTTATTTCAGCGGTGCTGGTGGAGCCTCCAAAAAATTCATTGAGGGCATCGGGATTCCGAGATGGAGAAGTGGAGAAACTCTCTCTCCGTCAAAATAAGACCGATATTTTCGAATAATATCTTGTAACTGAGGAGTTAACTGTTCCACATGCCACCTCCCATCCACATCTCTCGCTAACCCACATTGTATCATCGCTTTTCGAGAGTGAGTTAACCCATTTACATCCCTTTGAGAATTAACTTCTCGAATCGAATCGGCCGCGAGTTGAAGGAAAAACCGTTTCCCAGGACTACTCAGTTCTCCGGACCATCCTCCCTCTTTTTGGACTCTTCTCGACCAGTTTTCGAGATTAAGCATATCGAGTTTTTTTTCGTCCCATCGATTAGTCCAAGCTTCTTTGATTCTTGAGATCAATAAATCCGCCGGTTGAACCAAATGAGTGGCACAAGGAGGGAAAAACCGTAAAACCGTCCGTTTATTCGAGAGAGTTTCACCGAGAGCTTGAGATTCCTTTTGTTTCGCACAATTATCCAAAAAGAGATATTTTACTCGAGAATACGGGTCCTCTTGATAAGCTCGAGGCTCGTCTAGCCATTGCGTAAAAACTTTCATATCATTCCATCCTTTGGGACTCGTTCGATAAGAAGCTCCGACGACATCGTCCTCCAAACCCTCCAAAGGATAAGTTCGATTTTTATCGGTAAACACTATCATCGGTGCTTCAATATGAGACGAAGCTCCGCCCGTAATTCGAAGAATCATTGTCATACTCTCTCCTCCCGGGACGACATCTTCGTATTTTACTTCTTCGTCTCCTCGAAAACCAAGCGTTCGTCCGCTATCTAAATTAACGATAAAATGGAGCTCGTCGATATTTTCGACGAGATTTTCGTCTATTTCACCCTTTTCGAAACCACGTTGTAGTTCTCCCATGTGAAATGCGACCAGCATTTCGATATGAGATTCTTTCTCCGGACTGCACAGTAATTTTCCCGCCTGAGTTTGGATGACGATATTTTTTTTTTCTTGAAACTGTTGTATCCATCTGTTAGTTATTTTTGTGATAATCAGTTTCCCGTCTTTATCGACATAACTGGGATTAAACTCCGTTTCCGATCGATTAATAACGTCTCGTCCCATAGTTCCCAAGAGAGTCGACGACAACTTAATTCCTGCTTTCTTAAACCTCGTAAAATCCTCCATCAATTCATTATACACATACTCCACCCACGGAGCCGTCTTCCTCCCTCTTCCCGGGAGAGCCTTAAGAAGAAACTTAATCCGGTGCCCCACCGTCCGAGCCGACAAAGCCCTTTGGTTACTAATCGCTTCGATAATCGCCAATCGATTTTTCCACCAACGAGAAGCTTTCATATGATTCGCTTTGTAAGTTCCCCGGAAACATTCCGGAAACAAAGCTATGGCCCGAGTGGCGATTTGTGTTTCTCCGTTCTTCGTCACGTCGTCCATCATCCACATAATGACTTCGTGTTGAGAAGCTTTCGAAGTTACATTTTGCAAAGCTCGTCGTTTTACGACGGTCGTTCCCATCGGTGGTTTGCTTATCATTCGGTGCTCCTGTCTCATTTCAAGACCGCTTTCCATATTTTGTTGTATTCCTCCGTGAACGACTAAGGCCTGAGACCCTCCTTGAATCCCTCCTCCTCCTCCTTGAATTCCTCCTTGAACTCCTCCTCCTACTCCTCCTACTCCTTGGGAAATCTCACTTTGAATTACTCCTTGAAATCCTCCTCCTTGAATACCTCCTCCTACTCCTTGAATACCTCCGCCTACTCCTTGGATACCTCCTCCTACTCCTTGAATACCTCCTCCTCCTCCTCCTACTCCTCCTCCTCCTCCTACTCCTCCTTGAATTCCTCCTCCTACTCCTTCATTTCCTCCTATGATCCTTCCTCCACCTTGAATTTCTCCTTCCCCTTGAATTCCTCCTCCTCCTCCTACAATTCCTCCTCCTTCATTTCCTCCTAAAACTCTTTCTCCTCCTCCTCCAATCCCTCCAATTTGAATTCCACTTTGAAACCCATTTAGTCCACTTTGAATTCCTCCCTGAATTGGGATTTCCATTCCTCCTTGCATAACTCCGGTTTGTACCCTATCTTCCATAATCCCACCATCCATTCTTCTCTCTTCCATTCTCGTATCGACAATTTCCTTCGAAATTCCTTCACTTCCCTCCTGACCTCCGTTTAAACCGTTTGATCTTCCCTCTGTTTCTCCGTTTTCCGGTTTTTCTCGGTTTTTCGGTTCCAGTTCGAGTTTTCGATTCCACGCTACCACAATATGGGGTTGTGGAAACGACATTTTTTTTTTTTCAGGTTCTGTAGATTTAAAAAAAAAAAAAACCACATTTGAAAGATTAAAAAATACTCAAAGTTATAAAACCACAACTATTTTCAAATTTCTGGAGAGAAAAAAAAAATAGATTTGAAAAATTACAACATACTCACATTTGTTGAGTTATAAAACAGCATTTTATTCTCAAGTTCTAGAGAGCTTAAAAAAAAAAAACAAACCCCACATTTGAAAAATTAAAAACCGACATTTTTTTCTCAAATTCTGGAACCGGAATTTAAAAAATTACAATATATCCACTGAAAAATTACAAAAAAAACCAGAATATAAAAGATTACAAAATACCCAAATTGAAAAAATACAAATAACCACTCTCAAGAAAAAATACAAAACACCCACATGGCAAAAGATAAATAACATTGGAAGATTTCATAACAGTATTCTGGATAAAAAAAAAGGACAATGGAAATAAGCAGGTAAGGGGCGAAAAAAAAAAGACAAAAAAAAAGATGAATAAATGGGCAGGAGAGAGAAAGAGGAGCTGAAAGAGATTGTGGAAAAAAAGGAGGGCAGGGAGGGAGGGAGAACGAGAGGGAAAGAGAAAAACAGCCCAAATAGAAGTGAGAGGAAGAGAGAGGGAGACAAGGAGAGATAACCCAAATGGAAGGAGAACGGGAGGAAGAGAGAGAGGGAGACAAGGAGAGATAACCCAAATGGAAGGAGAACGGGAGGAAGAGAGAGAGGAAGCGAGAAAAACAGCGAAAATGGAAGGTGAGAAGAAGAGAGGAGAGAGGGACAGATAGCCCAATTGGAAGGAGAGAGGGAGAGAGGGAGAGAGGGTGAGAGAGGAGAAGAAGGGAGAGAGAGAGAGAGAGAGCGGGAATTCCCAAATAAATCTAACTAATAGTCATCAGTAGGTAATGATGAATCTCAAAGGCGAAACCATGAACAGCATTAAAAAAAATAATGATAACAGAAAAATATTGATAACAACTTAAAAAATATTAAAGATAAGTAAAATAAAAACTCAACAATTGATAAATTGGCAAAATTCAGAAAACTCGCCTTACTTACATTTAACTACAAATAGTCAAAAATTGCAACTACCCAGAAAGACGATTTTAAAACACTGAAATTTCCTTTTTTTTTCTTTTTTAAGAGAGGGAATAGAAAAAACAGAAAAAAAAAGTCCTGCAACAAAAAAAATTACAAAAAAAAATGTTATAACCGGATTCCCTTAGAGAAAAAGACAAAGAGGGGACGGAGCAAAAACTGGAAGAGAGAAAAGGAGGGAGAGAGAGAGGGGAGGCAGGGGAAAGAGAGGGAGAGAGGAGGGAGCGAGAGAGGGAGAGGAGAGAGAGCGAGAGGAGAGCGAGGGAGAGAGGAAAGAGAGGGAGAGAGGAAGCGAGCAAGAGATGTCCAGAAAAGAGACAGGGAGGTGAGGGGCGAGAGGAAGGGGGAGGCAGATGCAGTAAAAAAGGTTAAAAAGAGGGAATCTAAATGGGCGAGAGAGAGAGAGGGAGACAGGACTAGATGGAGGGAAGAGACAAAAAAAGGAGAGGGAAGGATCGGCTAATAAAGGGTTAAGAACAAAAAACAAAAGTTAGGAAAGAAAAAAAAAGGCAAGGTAGGAGAATAAAAAAATAGGGGGAATAGGGGTGGGAGGGAGAGGGGGGCAGGAGAGGAAGAGAGAGGGAGAGAGAGGGAAAGAGAAGGCAAGAGAGAGAGGGTAGGAGAGAGAGAGAAAAAGAGAGCGAGAGAGAGAGGGAGAGGGCAGAAATGGGAGATCACAGCAACCTCTCCCTCTCTCACGCTCACTCTCTCTCCCCCCCCTCTCCCTACCTCTCCCTCTCCCTCCCTTCCTTCTCTTGACAACATAGAAAGAGAGAAAAAAAAACAAAAAGAAAAAAAATAATATATAAAAGAAACCTCACCTGTATACACACTAATATATGTCCACTGAAGTCCACCACATCCACCACTCTCTCTCTAAAATTTGCCAAAATCTTCTCTCTCTGCTTTAGCATTACGGCCTGGAGAGGCGCGACGTGACGATTCTCCGGAGGCCATTCCAAAAGGCGATTTATGGCTGTTAAAATCGGGACCGACTGTTCCGTTTTCCATAACACGAACTCCTCTTGTTTGTCCTCTTCCGGTATTTTCGAACTTTTAGAGAACGGCGAATTCGAAATCAATCGCTTCTTTTCGATTTCGAGGTTCGATGTCGTAAAATTCAATGTCGAAAAATTTGTTGTAGTTTTCGAATTTGAATTTGAATTCAAATCAATCGAATTCGAATCCAAATCGAGCGAATTCGAGTCGAAATCCGAAAAAGAGTTCGAGTTTTCGATTTCTTTCAGCAAATCTTGCCAATTATTGCTTCCTGATTTCCTCGACATCGAATTTAAAGAAGAGAAAGAAATTTGTCGAAGAGGTTTCGATTCCTCGGCATCGATTTCAAATTTCGAATCGAATTCCTCCCACAATTTTTCGAGCTCCAAAATTCGTAATTTCTGAGAAAAATATCCGTCGTTTTCCATGTTTTGGCTTTTAGGAAAAAGACAGGAACAACATCTCCAGCCCTCGGGACAAAGGCATCGAGAACCGCAATTGAAACTGAAACTGAAACTGGATCCCATCATAGAAATCGTAAAAGCCGTTTGGAGATCGGGAGACATAACGATTCCTATAGAATTCGGCGTCACATCATAACCTCGGGGAAAAAGACGAATATCTCGATTCCCCTCCGTCGGGACATCGAGGGCAAAAAGACAAATTCCGGTGGATTGGTAGAGGAAGTCGGCGACCTGGGAAGAGGGGAAGGGAGAGAAGGGAGGGAAGGGAGAGAGAAGGATTGGAGAGGGAAAGGGAAGGGAGAGAGAGGGATTGGAGAGCGAAAAGGAAGGAGAAGAAGATAGAAGGGGGGAGGGAGAGGGGTTGGAGGGACGGAGAGGGGTTGGAGGGAGGGAAGAAAGGGAGAGGGAAGGAAGAGGGAGAGAGGAAAGAAAAAGGGAAAGAAGGGAGAGAGAGAAAGGGACAAAGGGGCGGAAATGAGGGACAGGAGAGAGGAAAGGGAATGGAAGGGAGGGGAAGGGTTAGAGAGGAAAGGATGGAAGAGAAGGGACAGAAAAAGTAAGATGAGGGGAGGAGGGAGGAAGAAGAGAGGGGGGGAAGGGTGAGAGTGGGAAGGGAGAGATGTCGCGCTGTAAGCTGGTTCACCAGTGCGCCGCTAATCGCCGTATAAATTCGGTATTAGGCGCTTGCGTGCACATCGGCCGGGTAGCTCAGTTGGTAGAGCTAGTGTACGGTTCACACAGGTCCCGGGTTCGAATCCCGGCTTGGCCATTTTCCAAAGTTAACACTTTGGCGCCCTTGCGATTATTTGAATATCGCCGATTTCTAACACCTCTGTCCCCATCCCTTCTCCCTCCTCGGTGCCCTTCAGATCTTTTTCTCCTTTTCCGGCTCCTTTCTCACAATTGTTCTTTTTTTTCGCAGATATATCCATGTGAGACCTCCGGAAACTCTTATGAGTCTTTTACCTCAACACGAACTGAAGGCGTGGGTTTCTCATGGAGCTTTTAATTGGGACCTTTCTCGTTGTCTGGGTCCCACAATTCAAAATAAAAACGGAAAGTTGGAGGAGCTTTTTATGGTGGAACGTATTCGATATCGAAGCAAAGTAGCTCATTGTCTCGTTCCCGATGGGATGAATATCACGGATGCTAACATGTGTTACTCAGCTTGGGGACACCGAAAATATTTCCTAAATCCTCGAAGGGTAAGTAAAAGAAAAAAAAAGTCCTCTTGTCACATGGCTTTTACGCTGGTTTTTTGTTTCTATGTGGTTTTTTTATGGTTGTCGGGAGTTCGAGCCTTTTTTAACTTGGTTCACGGCTTATCATCATTAGTTCGGTCTACACATTTCATGAAATAAAGCTCATTTGTCTTTTTTTAAACGAAAAAAGAAAACTTGCTTACTATAGATTATGAATTAGAATGGAGACAAATAGTGGTAAGCTTTGTAGTGCATCGTGTTTGTTTTGTCTTACCATCTTAACGGAAATCTAACAGTAGTTTAACGGAAACTTAATAAGGTACAACTTTGTGCAATGGAAACGGAAGCCTCAGAGAAATTCAACAATGAAAGCCTCTAATGTAACGGAAGGAAACCGATAGGATAATGAAGGCCTAAGAGAAACTTAACAAATTGTGATGGAAGTCTAACGGAAACTTTGCAATGGGCAACAAGGCATATTGGAAGTCTAGCCTAACGGAAAGCTAACCTTGAGGGACATCCTAACGGAAGTCTAACAGTATCGTAACTGAAGTCTAATGGCATGCTAACAGAAGTCTTACGGAAAGCTATTGAAACTTCAACAGAAATTTAATGGAAAACTAATAGGAAGGTAGCGGGAAGTTAACCGTAACGGAAAGTGAACATAACGGAAAGTGAACATAACGGAAAGTGAACTTAACTGGAAGTGAACATAACGGAAAGTGAACATAATGGAAAGTGAACACAACGGAAAGTGAACACAACGGAAGGTGAACACATAACGGAAAGTTAACCCTATTCTGTGTGATTTTCAGGTTCCCATAGCCAATGTCCACGATCCAGTAGAAAGCGAGGACGGCCATTTTTTTTACGGCGACGAGGTCATGTGGCACGATCATTATCGAGGGCTCAGTACTCAAACGGGCTCGGAAAAGTTTTGTACTAAACCGATAAATGCAACCGGGGGTGAAAATTACTACGAGACAAATGAAGTCGCGGAGTTGATTCCTTTCGTCAAAATGTGTAATATGAAAAGAAAAAGCCAGGTTTGTTTTCCTTTACAAACTTAGTTTTTTGCTTTTTGAACTACGTGGCTCATTTTGGACCACATATTTAGTTAGTGTTACGAATATATGGTTATATAGTTGTTATTTCAACAGGCATGAAAGTTTTTCCATCTCCAAATTAGCACATCGAGCATCGCTATTAGAGTAATAACTAATTAATCTCTAAATAATTATAATTAGCATTAAATAATTTCCGTTAACACTTTACTAGAATTTTCAGTTGCGCTGGTTTGAGGATATACTTTAAATTTATCTCGTAGACGGTTTGTTGCTTTGTTCGAATTGTTAGTTTTAAAGCAATTTATAGTATACCGTCTTTACAAAATTATTATTGTTTTTTGGATTTGCAGAGCTGTGTTAAAAAGGTTTTAAATTTTCGTACGAGAAAATGGATGCAAGAACAGAAAGAAAAGGAGAAAATGGAGAAAATGGAGGAAATTGAGAGAAAAGGAGGAAAATGATCGACTTTTTTTGCCTGGAGATTTTGCTCTTGAACCATTAAGCTAGGGTTAGGGCTTTATATGATTTTTTTAGGGTAGTATATTAGAGGAGAAATTGAGTCATTGGAAAGTTTTTGAATGAAGAAATGGAAGAAAGAATAAAAAGAAAACGAGAAAGAAGAAAAGATCTTTTGACTTTTTTTGCGTAGCAATTTCGCTCTTGGACCATGTATGGTAGAAAATAAATCAGTTTTTTGGAGGAGAAATGTCTACTCTAGTTGTTGATTCGTATTTGTATTTTTTCCGCGTTTTTTTTTTTTTTTTGTACATTTGTACAATTTGTCAAAATCACTTTCAAGTAAAATATAACTTATTTTTTCGCATCTCAGAAGGGCGACAAATTTTTCTATTGGGTTGGTCAATTTTTTTTAATCTCTTTTTTTTTGTTGCGATTGCATACATTAGTTCTAGCATATTGGTCACATTATAAAACTATTAACATTGACATCATATTTTTTATAAAAGGGAGACTTTATGAAAAACATGCAGTTACATTGACATACAATAACATATAATATTTATTTCGAACATTGAACATGCACAAAATAGGAGGTAAATGGAAAAACAATATGGGCCTTCGGATGGCATCCTCGTCTGATCCTAAACTGTTAAGGAAAAAAAAACCAAATTTTACTGGAATTATAACTTACAACAGAACCATAGTTCAAAAGTAGGTGAAAGTAGGCCCATACAATATGCCTATTGTATGCAAAACATACAATATGACCTTAAGACCCATATTGTATTCGGACCTATTCGGACCAATTAAAACATTCGGACCAAAAAATTTTATTTACACCGTCAGATTTGGACGATCAGACGGTCGCTGATAAAAGTAGCGATCTAAGAAGATCACATGAAAAGCCCATAACACAACTTACGATAAAGGCGCCGACCAAAGGCCTACCATAAAAACGCCTACTTTTGAACTATGAACAAAACTGAGTGAAAATTGACATCTGAAACAAAAGTGAAGAGAAGAAAAAAACCAAAAGCTCAAAATCGAAACCAAGATTAACATCGAAAATTGATCATTTGACCAAATTGAAAATAAAAATCATGTCAATTTCTTAACATCAATTTTATAATTTTTTCTCCCCTTCCTCTCCTTGTCTCCTTCTCCTCGTTCAAACTCCCCCCCTTCTCTGCCTCTTCTGATTTCCTCCCTCTCTCTCTCTCTCTCCCTCTTGTTTTCCCTCTACTCTTTACGCCTTTTATTATACTTCCAATTGAGGAAACTTGAAAATCCCAAAAGATTAGCCTGAACTTTAAGTATAAATCTGTCTTTATTAAAACAAAAACCTTTTTCCAATTAAATTACAAACAAATCGTGTTCAAAACTTATTTTTACAAAAAATGAGCAAAAAAGAAAAAAATCTATGTATCTTCCTAACTTTTCTACAAAAAAATTATTGAAAAAATTTAACTGACTAAATTTTCTGAATCTATTTAGTTTGACCCATTTTGACATTTACTTAAAACCATTTTTCACCTTCTTAACATTTTTACAAAACTCGAAATCTAAAACTAAACTCTTAAAACCATCCATTTTCCAAGTTTGACCTATTTTGACAACTTTTGATAGACATTTTCTCAGGTTTTCGACTAACCTTTTCAAATTTCACCTCATTTTTTCCAAGTTTTGACGCAATCTCCTAAGTTAAAATTTACTTTTCCAAACATTTGACCATTTTTTCCAAGTTTTTAATCGATTTCTGCCGCTTTCGTAGGTGGCAAAATTTTCTCGACCAATCCGAGAACCTCGTTTAAATCAATTTCTAGAGAACTTGACGAATTTCCTTTTCCAACCATCATATAATAATCTAATTCGCAACGATTCGCCAAAAATTGTAAACAAGGGTTAATAAATTCGTTCGGTCTTAATTCTAATACCGCGGAATTTTTCGGCATAAAATACAAATTAGTTAAACCGGCTCCGTGAACCCCAATATATAAAATGGTCTTTTTGAAAAAATCGATTGTTTCCGACATAGTAATGTTTCCCCAAAAACTTTTTACTCTTCTTTTTCCGTATCTCATTTCCATTTCTTTTAGAAATTTCTCGTGATTCGCCAATTCTCGCTTTTTGTGCCGTTGAGCGATGACAATTTGCCAATCGAAATTTTTCGTTCTTTCCCATAAAGGCGATTCCGGAAATCTTCATATAAGACAAACAAAAACCAAAAAAAAAACATAAAAAAACATAAAAAAACAACCGAAAAAAATGAGAAATAATCGAAAAAACAATAATAAAAAAATGAAAAACAATTGAAAAACAGTCGAAAAACAATCAACGAACAATTAAAAACAATAGAACAAACAAAAATTATAGTTTACCTTTTGAGAAGAGTCGGTACTTTTAAATTTTTCCGAACGTTTTGGATTACGCTGCCCGCTGGTCTTCCACAAACCTGCCCGAAAAAGACAAAAAGAAGGGAGGGGGAAAGTAGAATAAGAGGAGAGGAAGAAGGAAAAGAAAAAAAAAAAGAGGGGAAGAAAAAAAAAAAAAAAAAAAAAAAAGGGGGGAAGAAAAAAAAAAAAAAAAACAAAACCATTACTGTCACACCTTTCCCTTCAAGGTACAAATTGGACTGCCCCCAGAAAAAAAGAAAAAAAAAAGTTTTCTTACCTGCCCGGCCGGAACTATCATTTTTTTGGCGAAAAAAAGGTCATCTCCCAAAAGTTGCAGGTTGAGGGATGCCACGTCAGCACCGACCACTGTCACCACTTTTTTCAACGGACCGACATCTTGGACTTTTCTGAAGGCCACGGGCACGTCCTGCCAAAAAAAAAAAAGGTTGTTCGTCAGGTTTTTGGACTTTTCTGGTCGTCCGGCACAAAAAAAAAGACAAAATGTTATGTCGAAGAGACTGTCCGGCGAATCTTTAAAGCGACTGTAAATTCACCCGATATTTGTCGTTTAGTGAAATGGTACGCGAATCTACACCAAAATAGTACATACCAAGTTGAATTGATAGAAAATAATAAATTGTCGTGTACCCAAGAGAATCTCAAAAAAAAAAAAACGAATCGTAAGATTACAAATCTATTCGAGCGTTTGTCGTTTTGGAACATGTCCACTAAAAATGTTACACGTAATAAATTTCATTTTTGCATTCCCACGCAATAATGCATATATAATTAGTTAATTAATAATTACATATGTATGTCGAGTTTCGAATCACAAGGTTTTGCTGACTTTCGGCGATTAGCAAATTTTCGTACGAGTACTGTACTGTACTTCTAGTTTTGTCCTTCTGCCACGTCATTCGTTTTCTAATCATTTTGAAACATTTACCAATCTCAGGCCAGTTTCACACGTCGATTCGTCGAATAAAGACTACGTATTGTACTTTTTGCTTAGCTGTAGGACTTCATTGGTATTTCAGGCGGTAAAGACACGTGGCTCGGCAAACAAAGTGATGTGAACACCGGAGCGGATCGAAGTCGTCGGATTTCAATCCACGATTTTATTGGACAGTGACGATGACTCGTTTACCGTTGGAAACCTCCAGCCAACTGAATCTCGTTTTTTTGTCGTTTTCTCTTTCTATTTGTCGTTTTCTCTTTCTATTTGTAGCCAAATATCGCGTGCGAGTAGTCAAAAGAAAGGATTTTCAAAGATTTTTTTCGTACCAACATCGGTTCGTTTAATTCGCACTTTTCGCACTAATACGGTCCGCCAGATTCGGACAACCCCGCAGTCAAAAGAGAGGATCTTTGAAACGCGTTTCTTTCCATAAAGAGCAACAAGAAAATCTGCCACGTGTGACGTTTTCAGTGAATGTCTTAATTTGATTTCAAAAACGACAACGCTCAAACGGATTTTGTATTGGACGCTGAGATTCTCTTCTATACGCACAAAATAATTTCGATTAATACAACCTTCATTAATACTATATTGGTGTACAATCCCGTACGATTCCACTAAAAGACAAACGTTCAGGGATTTAGCGGTGGTTGTAGAGATTCGGTAAGAGTGGCTATAACAGTCATCATTTCTTAGGGTTTTAGATTTTTAATCAAATATCAAGAAATTGGGTATCAAAATGAAGAGAATGAATCATGGGAATTAAAATAAAGACACCAAAATTAGCGTGGATACCTTGAATCGGTCCAAAACGGCCCGCATAACGACAAAATCGTGCATTCCCTCGACGATGGAGTGGTAGTAGTTCACCGCCGCGTTCCAACTTATCATGTTCGCCAAAACCTCGAACGTCGTAACCCTAAAAACAATAATAAAATAAACAAATAAATAAAGTTGTTGAGATTTTTCCTAGGGATTTTTTTAGTGTGTCTTTATGGATTTTCGGGTTGAGTTGTTTTTGAGATTTCTAATTACCATATTCGCCAAATCCTCGAACGTCGTAACCATCAAAAAAAAATTGCAAGTTGTATAAGGTTTTCCGTAAGATTTTTAAGTGTGTTTTTATGGGTTTCCCAGGTTTTTCAAGTTTTTCTAGGGTTAGGTTATTCTGAAGATTCTGTGGGATTTGTAAAATTTCTAGCTTATCATATTCACCAAAACCTCAAATTCAAAACCCTAAATGGCAAAAATGCAAGGTTTTTAAGGGATTTTAGGATTTGAAGGGTTTGAAGGGTTTGAAGGGTTTTGAGGGTTTCAAGGGTTTTTAGGTTTTTTAAGGTTATTAGGGTTTTTAGGGTTTTTAGGTTTTTTAGGGTTGTAAGGATTTTTTAAAAAGGGATTTACGTACTGGGTGTTTTCGGGATACTCGAAACCGTCCAAATAAATGCATCCTCCGTGAAGAAAAAAATAGGTTTTGTTAAATATGTGACCTTTTTTGTTTGTGTAAACATTTTCCAAAACCCACACATTTCCCTGAAAAAATATGTAGATATAAGAAAAAAAAAGGTAAAAGAAAAAAGAAGGAAAAAAGGTTGAGAAAAAGGAGAAAAAACAAGAAAAAATTTAAATAAACAAAAAAAAAAGTATTATCCTTTAAAACAATGCAGCTTATCTTTCAAAAAAAAAAGTTGAATGTCAATATTAATCCGATTATCGGTAAACTTAAATATTGAGAAGTCAAAAACCTTCATCATCATTCCTCCCCCAAAAAACAAAACAAAAATAAACCAAATATTGTAACAAAAAAAAACCAAAAATAAAACAAAAGGGGAAAATCTAAATCACCAACCGCCTTTTCGGAGCAAATCTCAAACAAAAAAACTCCAAAAATTCTCCAAAACTCTAAAATCCCTCTTAAAAGAAAAAAGAAAAACCTAAAAAATCTTACCTCAAAAGGAAGCATAATTTGTTTATCTCTCTGAGAGGGATTCACCATATTTAATGGGGCCTCTCCCTCCACCCCCCCATTATTTAAATGGGTATTTCGGCACATAGCAACCGCTCCTGTTCCGTCTTTTTCACAAAATCCAAAATTTGGGCAAATTTGTCTTGTAGTACAATTTTTCCCAATAAAAGAATTTCTATATTTATAAGTTGGGTGAATCGCAAAATCTTTCATTTCTTTTCTGTTTAAAACCTGCCCGAGATCCACTCGACCAATCGAATTCGAGGGAATCTGCCCAAAAAAAAATTCTTCGGAATCGGAAACTTTTTTTTTGTCTTTTTCCGGTTCGGTGTCGTCCTCTTCAGATTCTTTTTTTTTCGCTCGAATTTCTTCAATTTTGGAAATTTTGGGAATTCTGGAAATTTCGAAGTCCAATTTTGGACTCTCTCTCTCTTTCTCTCTTTTTTTCTCTCTCTCTCCCAAATGGGTCCCTCCTCTCATTTCACTTTCTCTTTGAATCTCCTCCCCCTCTCCTAATTTTCCTCCTCCCTCTCTCTCTTTTTCTCTCTCCTTCTCCCTCTCTCCCTTTTCATGGAACATCTTTATCACAAGATTTGCCTTTGTCGATATTTTTTTTTCATATTTCTCTCTCAAAATCTCAACCTTACTCTCCCCTTCCTCCCTCCTCCCTCTCTCCTCTTCCAAATAAGTCAATCTCTCCTTTTTCACTTTCTTTTCAAGATTCTCATGCCCCAAATCTCTCTCTTCTCCCCCCTTTGCTCTCCTACCAGCTAGTTCTCTCTCTCTTCCCTCTCTCTGTCTTCCTCCTCTCTCTCTTCCCTGTCTCTCTCTTCCTTCTCCCTCTCGTCCTACTCCCACCCCACTCTTTCCTCTCACTTCAAAATCACCTCTCGCTCCCTCCCTCTCCATCTTTCCTTTCACTCCAATCTCTCCTCCCTCCTCCCTCCCTTCTTTCTCTCCACTATTATCATTTTTTCCTCTCTCTCCATCCACTCCCTCCAATCGCACCTCTCCCTCCACTCCCACCACTACCTCCACTCCCTCCCCACTCTCTTCTCTCGCCCTACTTTCCACATCCTCCCCTCCCAACCCTTCTTCCCCTCTCCCTCCACTCCCTCCACTCTCGCCATTCACTTCTCTCGCCCCTCTCTCTCCCCCTTCACTCCCTCTCCATTCCTCTATCCCCTTTTGTCCCAATCCCTCCCACTTCTCTCTCTCCTCGCTTCCCTCCTCCCCAATGCTCCCACCTCCATTCAATTCTCTCCCTCCATTCTCTCTCTCTTCCATGTAAAATCCCTCCGATCTCTCACTCTCCCTTACCTCTCTCTCCCTCCCCAAAACTTCTCTTTCTCCCCCCACAACTTCTCCCTCTACCCCCAAAATCTCTCTCTCTATATCTCTCCCCCCCCCAGTTTCCTCAAAAGGACCTTCGACCAGAAATAAAGGTTTTCTTTTACTTCAGGAAATTACAATTTTTGAATTTAACGGAATCTGAAAAAAAAAAAAAAAAAAAAAACAAATCGAATAAATAACAACTTCAAAAAAAGAATGTATATACAAAAAATTGGGCAAGGGAGGGAGGGAGGGAGAGGGAGAGGGAGAGAGAGGGGGAGGGAGGGAGAGGAGAGAGAGAGAGAGAGAGGGAGAGAGAGAGAGAGAGAGAGAGATGAGAAAAAACGAATGACAAATATAATCACAAAAAAAAACAATCACGTCGACATAAACAACAACGAAAAATAAAAACGAAAATAACAACAAAAATAAAAACGATAACAATAACAATAATAATAATAACGAAAGTTAAAATACCTCTCCCCCAGTCGCCAGTTTCGGAACTCGGTGGACGGAAAAGAAAATTCCGTAAAAGTTTACGAAATATAATAATAAGGGAACGGAAAATATCGCCTGTTTGGCAAAAAATAGATTAAGCTTAAATTCAAGATTATTTTTAAAGGAACCAAAGCGGCCACAAAAAAAACTGAAGAATAAGGGGAGAGAGAGAGAGAGGGAGAGGGAGGGGGAGGGAGGGAGTTATTATTGTTATTAGGATTATTCATTTATTATTATTTGTTTCTAATTATTACTGTAGTCATTATTACTTCAGTTATTATTATTGTAGTTATTATCGCAGTAGTTATTACTGTTGAAGTGGCTGATATTACAGTTATTATTATTACAGTTATTACTATCACAGTTATTATTATTGTTATAGCTGCTATTATTATTATTGTAGCTATTGTTATAGTTATTATTATTTTGGTTTTGTTGTAGTGATTATTATTATAGTTATTACGAGTGTCGTCATTATTATTACAGTTATTATTGGTACAGTTGTTATTATTATTATTACTACTATTATTTTCATGATAAGTATTATTATTATTATTACAGTCATTATTATTACAGATTATTATCCTAGTTATTGATGTTATTATCATTATTATTAGTTTCCCTGCAGTTTTCCTTTGTCCGCTTCTGCTAGCTAGGGACAGAGTTTGTTGCCAGGGTAGTTTGTTTGTTTTGCGTTTGTACGTTAGTTTGAAAAGGGGTATAGACTGCAGTATCCAGATGCAGCAAGTTAATCGTTGAAGTAGAGATTATGGAGAAGAGAGAAGAGAGAGAAGAGGTTATGTAAAGAGGCTTCGGCCAAAAACAATTTTAAATCTTTTTGGCTGAATATTCCTCTTGGTTTTTTTATGAGCTTCCGCTGTGATTATTTTTCCAGCATTTTGTGAATGGAATTTAGAGAGCATTATTTTTAAGATCCTACAATTCGTATCGGAGCTAGTGTTTCGGAGATAGCGTGAGAGTACATGGGGAGGAAGAAGAATAAAAATACTCCTTCCCCCGTGTCGAATTCAGAGAGGGCAAGAAAGTTCAGTTTTTTGGGTTCTCAATTTGAGGAGACTCGAAATACGGAGAGAAGATTCGAATAAATGTTTGACACACTAATGAGATATGTCGATTCACGTTTTCAAACTCAACCGAGTGAGAGCAAACGTTTTCAAACTCAACCGAGTGAGAGCAAAGAAAACACTTCTTTTCCGGATGCGGATCCATTCAGTGGAGGGGCTAATGAGAGTGAGAGAAAAGAGAGGATTAAGAAGGGAAAGTCGAAGATAGAAGAAGAATCGGAATTTGACGAAGGATTGGAAAACGAAGAAGATTATCATATGTCGGGGAGATCCGTGGCCTTTAATGGCACCAATTATGCCGTTTGGAAGAAGTTCATTTCGGGCCAACTTATGCTCAAAAAGCTTTGGAGGATCGTCAGTGGAGAGGAGAAAATGCCTATCGAGAGCAAGCACCTGCCCAATGGAGATTGAAAGATATCGCGGCAACGACCGGTTTGATGAAAAATTGCACTTCTACCGTTCTTGATCATTTTCTCGCTCACGGTACGGCCCATGAGTGTTGGCAAGCACTTGAGGAGCAATACGAGAAAGGCGTTGAGAACAAGGGTCAATATGTTTATACGGACTTTATGAACTTTAAAATCAAGCCAAATGAATTGATGGATGATGCCGTGAAGCGCTTCAATATTATACTCGAGCAATTACTCAACAATGGCCGAGTCATTTTGGATGCGGATAAATTAAGCGTTTTTCTTAACGCTTTACCGGACAAGCTTTCACATCTTAAAGCTATCTTACGAGCGAAGGCGGATAACACCTTCGGATTCACCGTCAATTTTATCAAAATGTCGGAGGGAACTCCAACGGCTTCTTCAAGTGGAGGAGGAGTTCTCAACTCTACTACTCTCGAAACCCGATATTAATTTTGTCGGTGGAAAAGGAGGTAGAGTAGGAGATAGAGGTGGCCGAGGTGGCGGCCGAGGAGGAGGCCGCGGCGGCGGCCGTGGTTACGGCAATGCAAATTAATTTGATTGTGGTAATGAAACCGGTGATGAGTTTCCGGTTCTTAATCTTACCCTTGACTCGGTAAGTAATGGAGGAAATGAGAAAGAGTGGATTATTGATACGGGGGCATCTCACCATGTTTGCACGGATGCTACCAAGTTCGATGATATGAGATAACTTACGGTTCCGAAGTTTATTACGGTGGCGAGTGGACATGTCATTTCGGTTGGTACGGTTGGCACGGTTCGGTTTGACCTCCTTTCATGGGATGTTGATGGAAAGGAGAAATCGACGGAGTATTGCCTTCAAAATACTCTTTATATTCCTGACGGTTCGGTCAATTTGCTAAGTATTCCACAAATCCAACGGATTGGTAGAAGCTTACTAGCAAGAGGTGATCAATCTATTAATATTTGGAATGAGAAGGGGGATGTCATTGGAGAATGAGTTGTAACGGATGCGAATCATAGTCGGCTCTTATGGAGGAGGCCGAAAACTAAAGTTCCCACCGAGGGGATTTCACATCAAATTTCGGAGTTGAAAGGTGATCTTACCTTATTGCATCACCAGATGTGTCACACATCCGAGGTAAGTTTAAAAAAGATGATTCGTCACTCTTCAATGAGGGGTTTGGACCTCGCATCCAGTGAGAAGGTGAACGGATGCGGAGGATGTAGCAAAAGACGTCAAATTCGGAAATCCCATCCGAATAAAGACATCAAGCATCGAGCTCAAAATCCTTTGGAGGTTGTCCACATCGATCTTTGTGGACATATTAAACCCGAGACAATAGGAGGTAATAAGAATTCTTTGGTGATTGTTGATGATTTCTCTCGAAAGTCATAGGTGTATTTATTGAAAAAGAAATCGGATGCATTTGAAAAATTTAAAGAGTGGCATGTAATGGCCGAAAGGCAAATTGATAAGAAACTTAAGTCTATTCGGTCGGATAATGGACGGGAGTTTGTTGTTTTTGAGGGGTATTGTAAGGAGTGGGGGATAAGGCATCAATTTACGGCGCCTTATTCTCCGAAATCAAATGGAGTGGCCGAGAGGAAGAATTGTACCTTACAAGAAATGGTCCGTGCGATGATTCATAGCTCCGGACGCGAAATGTTTTTGTGGGGAGATGCGATCCTCACGGCAAATTATATTTGTAACCGACGACTCACTTCGGTTTCCGGAAGTAAAACACCGGAGGAGTTATGGAGTGGGAGAAAGCCTACGGTTCATCATTTGAGAATTTGGGGATGTCATGCCACGGTTTATGTGGAATTAAGTAAGAGGAAGGGGAAATTTGCACCAAGGAGTTGGCCGGGAATTTTTATTGGTTATAGTGCGAAAGGGAATTTATATCGTGTGTATGATCCGGCTCGTCACACCGTGGAAGAATCTCGGAATGTGGATTTTCACGAGGATCTCAAATCCGCTATGAATTCCGTTGGGAAATTTAAAGAGAATTTGGATTTTTATGAGGAGAGTGAAATTGAAAAATTTCCGCACATTGGGGATTCGGAATCGGATGATGAACCGAATGTGAAATCTCATAAAAAGAGATTGGGGAAATTAGTTGAAATTGAATTTGAAAGAAAGAGTAACGGATCTTTGGATTCCCGAGTGCCTTCGAACATTCGGAAATCTCAAAGCTCTAAATCGAGTTCTAAATCGAGTTAAAAGGAAATTGAAATTGAATCCGAGGAAGAGAAAGACAAAAAGGAGGAGCAAGTTTTTAGGAGGAGCTCTCGGAGTACAAAGGGAAAGAAATCGGAGAAACTCTCTTACGATCAGAAAGGGGAAAATGCATCAAATTCACATTATTTCCTTTCTGACGCTAAGGAGACGGAGTTTCTTTTATAACAATCACTTAAGGAAAATATGACCGGCGACCCTCAATCTTATGGCGAGGCAAGAAGTTCGGCCGAATGGGAGAGTAAGTGGAAACCGGCGTGGGAGAAAGAATTTAAATTGATAGTGGATAATCGAACTTTTGAGGAGGTGAACTTACCGTAGGGGAAAAAAGCAATTGATGCAAAGCGGGTGTTTAAGACCAAAACTGGAGCTTCGGGAAGGAGTATTAAGTACAAGGCGCGGCCTGTTTGTAATGGCTTCCAACAACGCGAGGGAATCGATTTTAATGAGACTTATGCTCTCGTGGTGAAGTTCGACTCACTATGGATTATTATTGCCCTTGCAGCGACGGGGAAGAAGCACGTCCATCAAATGGACATTGAAACATTGATTTTGAATAGAGAATTGGAGGAAGAGGTGTATATGAAGGTACCGGCCCGTTATTATTAGGTATCACTCAGCTTGAAGTGGTGCTCTCGTATTCAGAGTAATTTTAGCTAAGGGAGCGCAACAACCTTCGGTAATGTTTGTCCGGCGCGGAACATGAATTATGAGGAAGGGCTTCGAGGTCAAAACCAGAATTTGTGGGCGAAACGTAGTTAACGAAAAAAGGGGATGCCATTCAAGTGGAGGAGTTTTCAAGCTAATAGGTGATAGTTAAATTTAAGAAAGAGGGTGCGGCCAAAGGTGAATGAGAGGGTAAGCCGG
>JBBHKE010002706.1:393394-419158 GCA_037447655.1 Zygnema cylindricum | reverse complement strand
TCGCAGTCATTATCGTTATTAGTATCGTTATTATTATCGTTATTATTATTATTATTATTATTATTATTATTATTGTTATCATTCTTCTTCTTTTTATTATTGCAGTTATTATTATTGCGGCTATTATTCTTACAGTTATTCTTACAGTTATTGTCATTGTTATTATTATTATTATTATTATTGCTATTATTACAGTCATAGTCCTTATTGTTACGACAGTATTATTGCAGTCATTGTTATTGTTACAGCTATTATTATGGCAGCTAGTACCACATCAGCTGCTACTATTGTTAATATTACAGTTATTATTATTATTGTAGTTATTACTATTACAATGACAATTATTATCACAGTTATTATTATTATTACAGTTGTTATTATTACTGTCGTTATTCTTCTTCGAACTGTTACAGTTATTACTCTTCTTCTTATCGTTGTCGCAGTCATTATCGTTATTAGTATCGTTATTATTATCGTTATTATTATTATTATTATTATTATTATTATTATTGTTATCATTCTTCTTCTTTTTATTATCGCAGTTATTATTATTGTGGTTATTATTCTCACAGCTATTGTTATTATTATTGGTATTATTATTATTATTATTATTATTATTGCTATTATTACAGTCATAGTCCTCATTGTTACGACAGTATTATTGCAGTCATTGTTATTGTTACAGCTATTATTATGGCAGCTAGTACCACATCAGCTGCTACTATTGTTAATATTACAGTTATTATTATTATTGTAGTTATTACTATTACAATGACAATTATTATCACAGTTATTATTATTATTACAGTTGTTATTATTACTGTCGTTATTCTTCTTCGAACTGTTACAGTTATTACTCTTCTTCTTATCGTTGTCGCAGTCATTATCGTTATTAGTATCGTTATTAGTATCGTTATTATTATTATTATTATTATTATTATTGTTATCATTCTTCTTCTTTTTATTATTGCAGTTATTATTATTGCGGCTATTATTCTTACAGTTATTCTTACAGTTATTGTCATTATTATTATTATTATTATTATTATTGCTATTATTACAGTCATAGTCCTTATTGTTACGACAGTATTATTGCAGTCATTGTTATTGTTACAGCTATTATTATGGCAGCTAGTACCACATCAGCTGCTACTATTATTAATATTACAGTTATCATTAATACGACAGTTATTACTGTTGTAGTTATTACTATTATACTTATTATTATTATCACAGTTATTATTAGTACCGTTATCGTTATTATTATTATTATTATTATTATTTATTATTATTATTAGTATTAGTATTATTATTCTTATTTTTCTTATTATCACTGTTGTTATTCTTCGTCGATTCCGGCAGTTCAATCGGCTTTAAAACCCTCACCTCAGTTCCGTACAAACGCGTCTCCCCACCCCACGCATCCGCCTCCCCCGGAAACGACAAAAACACGTCCCTCCGCCCCTTCCGTCGCCATCTCCGAACCTTTTCCGGAAGGGAAGTCCCGGGAGGAAGGGAGGGAAAAGGAGCGGAGGGAAGGAAGAGGCAGGGGTAGAAGGGAGAGAGCGAGGAAAGACGGGGAGGGGGGGAAGGGAGGAAAGGAAGGGGAGGAAAGCGAGGAAGGGGAAAGGAGAAGGGAGGGAGAGGCTCGGAAACGAGGCAAGGAGGCGCGGTACGCGTACGGACGCCCTCGCTCCGAGCGTTCCTCCGGCGTTAGAGGGGTTTCGCGTGGCTAAAAGGACGGCAGCCGGCGCCCTTAAGCGACTCCGGCCACGGGAAGCCGCCCTAACGGAACGTCTTTTCCGGCTCGTTTCAAAAAATAAATTTGGCAAGCACGGGCCCATTTTGAAAAATTCGCGACTCTTTTTTCTCCTTTTCGCCTCCGTACTCGTATTTTACTGCTTTTTTCGTAATATTTTTGTCGTTTAGCGGTTCACTTGGCTCATTTGCTTAAGGGCCCGCTCCGTGCAGGATCGCCTCGGCGCCCGGCTGTCCTTTCCCGGCTGTCGCGTCGTCCTTCGCCGGCTGTCCGAGGCCGCAGGGGAAGCGGTCCTGACGGTACGGTACGGCTCGAGGTGGGATTCCCTCGTTTTCAGGATCTGTACGCTGTCGCTCCAGCACCGATCCGTCGATCCGTACTTTTTTCGCCCGTCCCATTTGTCCTGTATCGATGCGAATTGAGAAGGAGGGCCGACGACGACGAAGGCTCCCACTCGGTCCGGAGCGTCGATCCGGAGCGGTCGCGTGCGTCGAAGACCGTCTCGCGATACTCGAAAGAGCGGCGCGATTCGACCCACGGTACGCTATACTGCGCTTCACCGCTTCGCGTACTTTACCCAATGTTCGATACACTTCCGTACTGCTCTGTACTGTACTACACCGTCGAACATCGAAACAAAATGTTCCTTCGTTCGGTTTCGACCAACGGCCGATCGAAATCACGCGAGCTCCCGTCGTCGACATTCGACAAGCGACGAACACGACGCCCACGTGTTTCCTGCGGAATGGCCGACTGCGGCGAACCCGCGCGAACCGAAATCCGCGCGAAATATTTACGTGTCGTCCACGTGTTGCTCGGCGTACATGTTGAGGAACGCCGTAAGTCCTTCCAGTTACCGTTACCCGCTTTACGTCACGATCGTCGTAATTAGCGTTATGTACGACTAATCTGTTTTGGCACAAAACGTCCACGTAACATCTCGTTTCCACAGCGGAACTATCTATTTTTTCCCAACCGTTTCTTTACTTTTCATTCTTAATTCCTCGGTTTTAAACCCTGACTGCTACTTCCTAACCACTAACCGATACTCGGTAACGCTTGCTAACTCCTAACGCTTCATTGCTACCGCCTAAGCTAATTATAATATCCTCCTCATCGCTAATTCCAAATGGTTAACTAATAATTGTGGATTTGCAATTATTTATCGATTATGGCCGATTCCTGATTGCTAATTGCTACATGCTAATTACTGATCTAATTCCTCATTCTTGGTCGCAAAACAAAATTCGCCAATTTCCAATTTCAAACTCCTCGTTACTAAATAACAGTTACAGACTCCTAATTGCTAGTTCCTCGTTACTTTCTACTACTTATAGATTTCCAGCTTCTAATTTCAGATCGTTGGCTCCTAGTTGCTCATTACCGATTACTAATTACCGATTTATTATCTATTAAATTCCAATTAACAAATAGCAACGGCTACTTGCCTAACTACAACTGCTACTTACTACTTGCCAATTACTCCGAACTGATTACTGTTCACCGATTGTCAACAACCAATTACCGATTATTCATCACCGATTCCTTATTACAAAATACTAATTACTGATCGTTAATTACCGTTACCAATTACCTTCTGCCAATTACTAACTACAAATTACGAATTACTACTTACCACTAACTACTAACTACCTACCTGTTTTCTAATTAATAAGTAGTAACTGCTGCCTATTTCTAACTACCGATTACTAATCGCTGACTTACTAATTACGAACCTCTCATTACTAACTACTAATTACTAACTACCACTTATTAACTACTAATTACCAATTACTAATTTCTAGTTACTAACTACTAATCACGAACTACTAATTTCTGCCAGCTAATTACCGCATACTAACAGTTACTGCACACTTATTACAGCTGATTGCCTGGTACTTACTGCCTACGCTAAGTACCTACTGCACATTACCCATTACTAATTAATAATTGCTAAATAACTGATTACTAACTAGTATCACTATTATCGGTTTTTAATATAGTTACAAATTGCTATTTATTATTACTATTACTACGGCTGTTACCAGCATTAATGCAATTTCTATTACTAACGGTGTTACTACTACTACAACTATTACTACTGTCACCACTTCTACCACAACCGTCGCTACTACTACTATTACTACTACTACTATTTCTTGTACTACTACGTTTGGTAATAGTTACTAAAACTGTTACTGTGTTCCTGTTACTGTCTGTTACTGTTCCTGGAGTTCCTGTTCCAGTTGTTGTTGCTGTTCCTGCTACGATTATTCTTAACTTTTCTGTTACTGATTCTGTTATTGTTGGTGTTAGTGTTACCGTTACTAGTGCTATTGCTACTATCGCTATTACTATTGCTACTACTGGAACTATACTGTTTCTATTACTGTTTTTGTTACTATTACGATTACTCCTAATATTACTATTATTGTTAATGTTTATATTTACCGTCACTGTCACCATATTTCTACTACTATCACCACATAACTACTACTATCTCTACATTACTAGTACTGTCGCTACATTACTGTTACTGATATTTATGTTACTACTGTTAACATTTGTGACTGTTCCTGTTATTACGTTTGTAATTGTCATTGTAAATATTACTCTTACCATTCTTGTTACCACTATTACTATTTACCACTACTACTACTATTTGTGAAACTACTACTGTAAATTCGACTGTAACGATTATTGCAACTGTTCCTGTGCTACTGTTCCTATTACTATTCCTGCTACTGTTCCTATTACTATTCCTGCTACTGTTCCTATTACTATTCCTGCTACTGTTCCTATTACTATTCCTGGGACTGCTACTAAACCCGGGACTATTACTCTGACTACTACTGCTATTACTATTGCTGTAACATTTTTTGTTATTGTAAATATTCCTGTTACTATTTCTACTAATGACCCTGTTATTATTACTGTGACTATTACTATCGCTTTAATACTATTACCATCACTACTCTAAACTGATGAAGAAGTGTATTATTTAAAAATACTTCATATACCATAAATAAGGTAAACGTATGAATGCATTACAAAAAATAAATAATAAACAAATAAAATAATATAATGCTAATAATAACAATAATAAATAAATAAGTTACAAGAAACTTGCGTAAAATGAAAGGGAGCGTGAGTAAGAAAGTGACAATGAGAGTGGGAGTGTCTGATTAAAGTGAATGTGTGCGAGTGAGACTGAGAGAGAGTGAGGGTGAGAGTGAGAGTTTCTTTAAAGTGAATGTGTGCGCGTGAGATTGAGAGAGAGTGAGAGTTAGTATAAGAGTGAGAGTGAAAGTGATTAAGAGAGTAGGATTGAGAGAGAGTGGGAGTGAGAGTGTGGGAAAGAGTGTGAGAGTGAGAGTGTGAGTAAGAGACAGAGTGAGAGTGTGAGTAAAGGAATGAGATTGAGAGAGTGAGAGTGAAAGTGTGAGTAAGAGAGAGAGATTGAGTGGGAGTGAGTGGATCTAAGAGAGTGAAATTGAGGTTGAGAGAGAGTGAGAGTGAGAGAAGGAATTTTAATGTTTGTGCGAGTGAGATTGAGAGAGGGTGAGAGTGAGAAAGAGGGTGAGAGTGAGAGAGTGAGTGTGAGTAAGAGAGAGAGTGAGAGTAAGAGTGTGAACAAGAGACTCTGATTGAGAGAGAGTGAGAGCGAGAGTGTGAATGAGAGGGTGAGATTGAGAGTGAGTGAGAGAAAGAGTATGAGTAAGAGAGTGAGATTGAGAGAGAGTGAGAATAAGAGTGAGAGTTTGGTTAATGTGAGTATGTGCGAGTGAGATTGAGAGAGTGAGTGTGAGTGTGAGAAAAAGATTGAGAGAGAGTATGAGTAAGAGAGTGAGAGTGTAAGCGAGTGCGATTGAGAGATTGAGAGTGAGAGGGGGAGTGAGAGGGAGAGTGAGGGTTTGTTTAAATAGTGTGCGAGTGAGATTGAGAGAGAGAGTGAATGTGTGAGTATGAGAGTGAGAGTGTGAGTGAAGAGACTGAAAGTGTGAGTAAGAGAGTGAGATAGAGAGAGAGTGAGAATGAGAGTGATAGTTTTAATGTGAGTGTGTGCGAGTCATATTAAGAGAGTGAAAGTGAGAATGAGAGTGTGAGTGACAGAGAGTGAGTGTGAGTAAAAGAGCGAGAGGGAGAGTGAGAGTGAGAGTGAGAGGGAGAGTGAGAGTGAGAGTGAGAGTAAGAGAGAGTGAGAGTGTGAGTAAAAGAGTGAGATTGAGAGAGTGAGTGAGAGTGAGAGCGATTTTAGAAACGGTGCGAGTGAGATTGAGATTGAGAGTGAGAGAGGTTTGAGAGAGAGTGAGAGTGAGACTGGGAGTTTTAATGTGACTGCGTGCGAGTCATATTAAGAGAGTGAAAGTGAGAGTGAGAGTGTGCGACAAAAAGAGTGAGAGTGTGAGTAAAAGAGTGAGATTGAGAGGAAGAGGGTGAGAATGAGAGAGCGAGAGTGAGTGTGTAAGAGATTGAAGGTGAGAGTGAGAATGCGAGTAAGTGAGAGAGTGAGAGTGTGAGTAAAAGAGTGAGATTGAGAGAGTGAGTGAGAATGAGAGCGATTTGAGAGACGGTGCGAGTGAGAGTGAGATTGAGAGTGAGAGAGAGGGAGAGTGAGAGAGGTTTGACAGAGAGTGAGAGTGAGAGTGAGATTAGATGAGTGAGAGAATGAGAGAGTGAGAGAGTGAGGGTGAGAATTTTAATGTGAGTGTGTGCGTGCCATGTTAAGAGAGTGAAAGTGAGAGTGAGAGTGTGAGTGTGGGAGAGTGACACTGTGAGTAAGAGTGAGATTGAGAGGAAGAGAGTGAGATTGAGAGAGTGAGAGTGAGAGTGCGTAAGAGAACGAGAGTGAGAGTGAGAGTGCGTAAGAGACCGAGAGTGAGAGCGAGAGTGAGTGTGCGAGTAAGATAGAGAGCGAGAGTGTGTGTGCGAGTAAGATAGAGAGTGAGAGTGAGTGTGAGTAAAAGAGTGAGATAGAGAGAGTGAGTGAGAGTGAGAGCGATTTGGGAGACGGTGCAAGTGAGAATGGGATTGAGACTGAGAGAGGTTTGAGAGAGAGAGTGAGAGCGAGATTAGAGTGAGTGAGAGAATGATAGAGAGTGGGAATGAGATTGTGAGTGAGCGTGCCAACGGTTTGAGAGAGAGTGAGAGTGAGAGATAGAAAGCTTGAGAGTGTGAGTGAGAGTGAGAGAGTGTGTGAGTAAGAGTGAGTGTGAGAGGAAATTGAAAGATTGTGATTATGCGTGAGAGCGTTTTGAGAGAGTGAGAGAGAGAGAGAGAGTGAAAGTGAGAGAGGGATAGTGAGAGCGAATTGAGAGAGAGCAAGAGTCAAGGTGAGAGTGTGAGTGAGCGTGAGAGCGTTTTTAGAGTGTGAGAGTGAGAGAGTGTGAGAGTGAGAGTCATAGTGAGAGCGAATTGAGAGAGGGTGAGAGTGAGAGTGTGAGTGAGAGTGAGAGCGATTTGAGTGAGGGTGATAGTGAGAGTGAGAGGGGGGGTGAGAGTGAGCGTGAGAGTGGTTTGAGAGAGATTGTGAGTAAGAGTGGGAGTGAGAGAGACTGAGAATAAGAGTGAGAGCAAATTGAGAGAGGGTGAGTGAGAGTGTGAGCTATCGTGAGAGCAGTTTGAGAGAGAGAGTGAGAGCGATTTGAGAGAGGGTGAGAGTGAGAGTGGAAGTGTGAGTGAACGTGAGAGCCGTTTGGGTGAGATTGAGAGTGGGAGTAGGAGTTAGAGAGAGTGTTAGTGAGAGTGAGAGGGAGTGAGAGTGAGATTGAGAGGGATTTGATAGAGGGTGCAACTAAGAGTGATAGAGAGGGAGAGTAAGAGGGAGGGTGAGAGTGCGGGCGATTTGAGAGAGACGAAGAGTGAAAGCGGTTTAAGAGTGGGTGGGAGTAAACAGAGTGAGAGCGATTTAGAAAGGGTTTGCGTGAGAGTATAAGTGAGCGTGAGAGCGGTTAAAGAGAGAGAGAGAGAATGAGAGTTTGACTGAGCGTGAGAGCGATTTGAGAGAGGGTGGGAGTAAAGAGAGTGAGAGAGAATGAGAGAGAGAGAGTGAGAGAGTGTGCGAGGGAGAGCGAGAGAGTGTGCGAGGGAGAGTGAGAGAGTGTGAGTGAGATTGAGAGTGAGCGTAAGGGTGAGAGTGAAAGTGAGAGAGTGAGTGAGCGTGAGAGTGGTTTGGGAGAGAGTAAGAGTGGGAGAGAGTGAGAGTGAGAGCGGATTGACAGAGGGAAAGAGCGATATTGAGAGTGAGAGTGAGAGTGAGAGGGGTTAGAGAGAGAGTGAGAGTGATTTTTAGAGAGATCAATTGAGAGTGAGGGTGAGAGTGAGAGAGATTGTGAGTGAGCGTTAGAGCGGTTTGAGAGAGAGTGTGAGTGAGCATGAGAGAGATTTGATAGTGAGTGGGAGTGAGAGAGAGTGTGAGACAATGAAAGAGAGAGTGAGAAAGTGTGCGATTCACAGTGAGAGAGTGTGCGACTGAAAGTGATAGTGAGAGTGAGAGGGAGAGGGAGTGAGACTGAGAAGAGTGGAAGTGAGAGTGAGAGCTAGTGAGAGTAGAGAGGTTGGAGAGAAAGAGAGAGTGAGAGAGAGTGGGAATAAGAATGAGAGTGAGAGAGGGAGTGAGATTGAGAGTGAGAGCGAGGGTGAGGGTGATTGTGAGAGAGAGATTGTGATTGAGCGTGAGAGCGGTTTGACACAGAGTGAGAGTGAGATTAGAGTGAGTGTGAAGGTGAGAGAGAGTGAGAGTGACAGGGTGAGTGAGCATGGGAGCGGTTTGAGTGACTGTGAGAGTGCGAGTGAGAGTGAGAGCGATTTGAGAGGAGGTAAGAGTGATAGTGTAATGGTGAGAGTGGTTTGAGAGAGAGTGAGAGTGAGAGGGAAAGAGAGTGTGAGTGAGAGTGAGAGCGAGGGTGAGGGTGACATGAGAGCGATTTGAGAGTGAGTGGGAGTGAGAGAGTGTGAGAGAATGAGAGAAAGAGAGAGTGAAAGAGTTTGAGATTGACGGTGAGAGTGAGAACGAGAGTGGGAGTTAGCGTGAGAGCGGTCGCACAGAGAGCGAGAGAGAGAGAGAGAGAGTGAGAGTAAGAGAGATTTGAGAGAGGATGAGAGTGAGGGTGAAAGTGTGAGTGAGCGTGAGAGCGGTTTTAGAGAGATTAAGGGTGAGTGTGATTAGAGAGAGGGTGAGAGTAAAAGTGTGAGTGAGCGTGAGAGCGGATTGAGAGATTTTGAGAGTGAGAGTTAGAGAGAGTGATAGTGAGAGTGAGAGGCAAAGAGGGTGAGAGTGAGAGTGAGAGAGAGTGCGTTTGATATTGAGAGCGATTTGGAAAGAGGCTGCAAGTAAGCATGATAAAGAGGGAGAGTGTGAGGGAGAGTGAGAGTGAGAGCGATATGAGAGAGAATGAGAGTGAAAGCGATTTGAGAGAGGGTTATGGTGAGAGTGAGAGTTAGGGGGAGAAATATTTGTTAGAGGGTTTGAGTGAGAGTATGAGTGAGCGTGAGAACGATTTGAGAGTGGGTGGGAGTGAGAGAGAGTGTGAGAGAATGAGCGAGAGAGTGAGAGAGAGTGGGATCAGTTTGAGAGAGAGTGAGAACGGTCTGAGAGGGAGTGAGAGTGAGAGAGAGTAGGAATGAGAGTGAGATTGAGAGTGAGAGTGAGGGTGAGAGTGAGAGTGAGATTGAGGGAGTGCGTGAGCGTGAGAGCGGTTTGAGAGAGAATAAAAGTGAGAGAGAGTGAGAGTGAAAGTGAGAGTGGATTGAGAGAGGGTGAGAGTGACATCGAGAGTGTGAGTGAGAGTGAGAGCGGTTAGAGAGAGAGTGAGAGTGATTTTTAGAGAGATAGAGTGAGAGTGAGGGGAGAGTGAGAGAGATTGTGAGTGAACGTGAGAGTGGTTTGAGACAGAGTGAGAGTGAGATTAGAGTGAGTGTGAAGGTGAGAGAGGGAGTGTGAGTGAGAGTGAGAGTGACAGTGTGAGTGAGCGTGAGAGCTGTTTGAGAGAGATTAAGAGTGAGAGTGATTCGAGAGAGGGTGAGAGTGTAAGTGTGGTTGAGGGTGAGAGCGGTATGAGAGAGTTTAAGAGCGAGAGTGAGAGTTAGAGAGAGTGATCGTGAGAGTGAGAGGCAGAGAGGGTGAGAGGGAGAGAGAGAGAGTGGGATTGAGATTAAGAGCGACTTGAGAGAGGGTGCAAATAAGAGTGATAGAGAGGGACAGTGAGAGAGCGAGTGAGTGAGCGTGAGAGCAGTTTGAGATAGAGTGAGTGTGAGATTAGAGTGTGAAATTGAGAGAGATTGAGAGTGATAGTGGGAGTGAGGGTGAACGAATGTGTTGAGGGAGAGTGAGAGTGAGGGCAGGATTGTGATTGAGACTGAAATTATAATTGCGAGATTATGAGATTCAAATTGAGCGAGAGTGAAATTGAGGGTGCAATTGAGTCTGAGGACGATTTTAGAGAGAGTGAGATTGAGAGTGAGAGAGAGGGAGAGTCACAGCGGTTTGAGAGAGAGTGGGAGTTAGAGAGGGTGAGAGTGAGAGTGAGAGTGTGATTTAGCGTGAGAGTGAAAGTGAGAGAGAGTGAGAGTGAGACTGAGAGCGATTTGTGAGAGGGTGAGAGTGAGAGTGAGAGCGATTTGTGAGAGGGTGAGAGTAAGAGTGAGAGCGAGAGGGAGAGAGGATGAGAGTAAGCGTGAGATTGAGAATGAGAGTGAGAGAGTGTGAGAGTGAGAGGGAGTGAGAGTGAGATTGAGAGTGATTTGAGAGAGTTTGTACGTGAGCGTTAGAGCGGTTTGGGGGAAAGTGAGAGTGATAGTGAGAAATAGTAAGAGTGAGAGATGGTGAGAGTGAGAGTGAGAGTGAGCGTGAGAGTGATAGTTCGTTAGAGTGAGAGTGAGGGTGCAGGGGAGAGTGAGAGAGAGTGAGGGTGAGATAGAGTGAGAGGGAGAGTGGGAGTGATAGTGAGGACGAATGGAGAGAGAGCAAGAGTGAACGTGAGAGTGTGAGTGAGCGTGATAGCGGTATGAGAGGGAGTCAGAGTGAAAGTGAGAGAGATTGTGAGTGAGAGTGAGTGAGAGAGAGCGATTTTTGAGAGGGTGAGAGTGGGAGTGAGAGCGACAGGGAGAGAGGGTGAGAGTGAGCGTGAGAGTGAGAGTGAGAGTGAGAGAGAGTGAGAGTGAGAGTGAGAGATAGTGAGAATTAGAGTGAGAGTGCGATTGAGAGTGATTTCAGAGAGTTTGTGAGTGAGCGTGAGAGCAATTTGAGCGAGAGTGAGAGTGATAGTGAGAAATAGTAAGAGTGAGAGATGGTGAGAGTGAGAGTGAGAGTGAGGGTGAGATCGTTTTGAGGGAGGGTGAGAGTGAGAGTGTGAGTGAGCCTTAGAGCGGTTTGAGAGAGAGTGAAAGTGAGTGCGACAAGGATGGAGGATAAGATTGAGAGTGAGCGCGATTTGAGCGAGGGTGAGAGTGAGAGTGAGAGAGATTGATTGCGATTTGAGAGAGGGTGAGAGTAAAAGTGAGAATGAGAGCGAGAGTGGGAGTGACATGGGGAGAGGGTGAGAGGGAGAGTGAGAGAGATTTGATAGAGGGTGAGAGTGTGAGTGAGTGTAAGGGCTGTTTGAGAGAGAGTGAGGGTGATAGTGAGAGATAGTGAGAATGACAATGAGAGTGAAAGTAACAGTGTAAGAGGAAATTGAAAGAGGGTGAGAGTGAAAGTGAGATTATGAGTGTGCGTGAGAGCAGTTTGAGGGAGAGTGAGTGTGAGAGAGAGTGAGAGTGTATCCACTACAAACTATTTAATGGTACTATTCTACTACGAGTACTATCACCAATATAAATGCTATTACTATTACTTACTACTACTATTATTGCCACTGCCGTTACTCTTACTACTATTTACGCTATTTCAAGTACTATTGCTATTAGTGATACTTTTATTATTAATATTACTATTGCGGTATCTATTACAATAGCTATTATTGAATTTAACTACTGCTATTCTTCTAGCTATTACCCCTACTATTACGGTAACTATTCCGGATGCAACTCCTCCTAGTTGTGGTGTAATTATTTTTGTAACTAACATTGTTACTGTTGCCATCGCTATGCTACTATTAGTGTAACTTTGCTACAATTAGTGTAATTTTTTACAACTCCTGTTGCTATTTTTGACAATTCGTGCTACTATTACTATTTTTTCAAGATTAATACCACTCTACTACTATGTGTAACAATTACTGTAACTATTATTATTGCACCTGTTATTGTCACTATTATTGTTACTATCGCTATAATGTTCCCGTTACAATCCCTACTATTAGTGTAACTACTACTGTAACTATTATTGCTACTATTTGCCAACACTGTGTTACAATCATTGTAGTTTTATTCAAACTCCTGTTTTTATTTTTGACAATTCGTGCTACTAATAGTGCAACTATTAAAGTGCCTATTTCTGTTATTATATCTTTACCATTACTATCACTAAATTATTGTTACTACTGTAATTACTGTAACTGTTGCTATTGTAATTAGTGTAACTATTACTGTACCTATTTTTGTAACTATCACGGTTATTGTTATTACTACCGTAACTATTACTGTTACAATTTCCACTATTAGTGTCACTTTTTTTGTATTTAGGATTGTTATCATTGTTATTACTATGTTACAATTACTTTAACTATTTTACAACTCCTGTTACTAATTTTGACTATTCGTGTTGCGATTGATGTGAATATTCATTAACTATCCCTATTACCATTTCTCCAGCCATTCCTCTTACTGTTACTGTCGTAATTCCTGTTACTAACACTACTTACTAACCTCTACTAACTTCCTACTACTTCCTATTAGCTACCTGGTTCTACTAAACTATTATCAATTGCTGCCTGGTAACTATTAATAGCAATCTAATAATTAGTAAATACTGATAACAAAATTGTAGTTACTAATAAACATTTATTAACCACTGACTACGAACAACCAACTTCTACGCACTAATCACTAATTATTAATTAGGATCAGTTGCCTGTTACTCGTTACCTATTACTAATTACTAGTTAATAAGTAATTACAAATTACTTACGCTATTATTCTTACTAATAACAAACAACTAATCAATATCTACTAATTACAAAAACCTACTAATATCAAAACTACTCTTATCAATACAACTGCTATTATTATAGTTCTCACTAGTATTACTACTATTAACACCGCTATTACTGATCTACTTACTATTACTACTATTTACAAGTTTTCAAGCTCTATTACCGTTGCTATTACCGTTACTATTATTAGTTCTGTTGAAATACTTCTGAAGGTAGATTTTCTCCGTTACTATTATTATTACTGTTGAAGTACTTATATTGTAATTATTGTAGCTACTACAACTGCAACTAGTGGAAATGAGAACGAGAGTGAGAGTGAGAGAGAGTGGGAATGAGAGTGAGAGAGGGTGAGAGTGAAATTGAGTGAGAGTGAGAGTGAAAGAGAGTGAGAGGGAGAGGGAGAGAGAGTGAGAGCGAGTGATATTGAGAGCAATTCGAGAGAGGGTGAGAGTGTGAGTGAGCGTGAGACCGGTTTGGGAGAGAGTAAGAGTGAGATTAGAGTGAGTGTGAGAGAGATTGAGAGTGAGATTTTGAATGAGAGTGAGAGCGAAATAATAGATAGTGTTAAGTGAGAGTGAGAATGGAGTGAGAATAGAGTGAGCCTAAAGTGAGAGTGGGAGTAGAGTAAGATTTATCGTGGGAGTGGAGTGAGTGTGTGAGGGAAAGGGAAATGTAGAGTGAGAGTGAGAGTGAGATCAAATTAGAGAGCGAATGAGAGTGAGATTAGAGTAAGAGAGCGGGAATGAGAGACTGAGAGAGTGAGAGTGGAA
Source organism: Zygnema cylindricum (assembly GCA_037447655.1). Classification (NCBI taxonomy): domain Eukaryota; kingdom Viridiplantae; phylum Streptophyta; class Zygnematophyceae; order Zygnematales; family Zygnemataceae; genus Zygnema; species Zygnema cylindricum. The sequence goes on along the minus strand of JBBHKE010002706.1, from coordinate 405,536 downwards.
ATTAGAGCTAGAGTGAGAGTGACAAGGGTCGTGAGAGTAAAAGTGCGGGAGAGAGTGTGTTAAGGTGATGGTAAGATTGAGGGTGAGAGTGAGAGTGATAAAAGGCTTTAGGTGAGAGCAACGGTAAGAGTGGTAATTAGAGCAGAGTGAGAATGAGTGTGAGAGTAAGTGCAGGTGAGGGTAAAGGTAAGAGTGAGAGTGAGAGGGATAAGACAGTAAGACTGGAATTGAAATTGAGAGCGAGAGTGGGAGCGAGAGCGAGAGTGAGAGTAAGACCGATGGGATAAAACAATTGAGAGTGAGAGTGACATTGAGTGAAAGTGAGGGTGAGAGTGAGAATAAGATTGAGAATTCAATTGAGAGAGCGAACGAGAGTGAGAGTATAGTTAGAGAGCGCGATTGAGAGTGAGGGTGAGATTGAGAGGGAGAGTGATTGTGGGAATCAAAGGAAGAGTGAGAGTTGTAATGAGGGTGAGAGAAAATGTTAGGCGAGAGTGAGTTTGAGAGTGAGAGATAGCAAGAATTCAAGAAAGGGAAATGAGATATACTGTTAGAGTGAGAGTGAGACTAATAGCGCAGGTGAGAGTGAGTAAGAGTGAGGTTGAGATTGAGAGTGAGTGAGATTGAGAGTAAACGTGGGAATGGGAGTGAGAGAGAGTGATATTATATTGAGAGTGAGAGAGGAGTGGGAGTAGAGCAGGGTAGATCATGAGAGTAGAGTTAGTGTGCGAAGGAAAGCGAAATTTAGAGTGAGAGTGAGATTTAAAATGAGAGAGGGAATGCGAGTGATATTCGAATAAGAGAGCGGGGATGGGAGTGAGTGCGAGAGTGAGAGTAGGAGTGAGAGTGAGATTGAGAATGGGAGAAAACGTTAGGCGAGAGTAAGAGTGAGAGTAAGATCGAAGGACAAAGTGAGTGAGAATGGGAGTGAGAGTGAAAGTGAGTGATCGTGATCGTGAGAGTTAGAGTGAAAGAGTGAACGTTTTTGTGAGAATGAGATTGTAAGTGAGAGCGAAGTAGAGTGAGAGTATAGTAAGAGAGCGGGAACGAGAGTGAGGGTGAGAGTGAGAGTGGGGGTCGGAATAAGAGCCAGAGTGGGAGTGAGAATGAAAGTGAGAGTGAGGGTGAGATTAAGGGTGAGAGTGAGAGTGAGGGTGAGATTAAGGGTGAGAGTTAGATAGAGTAAGAAGTAAAGAAGGAGAGATTAAGATATAATGCAAGAGTGAGTGAGAGCGAAATTTCAAGTGAGAGAGCGAATGAGTGTGAGAGCGAGATTGAGAGTGAGAGTGAGGGTCCAACGTTTATTTAGAGTGAGAGAGAGGGTGAGAGTGAGAGTGAGGATGAGAGTGAAAGTAAGAGTGAGGGTGAGGATGAGAGTGAAAGTAAGAGTGAGAGCAATAGTGTGAGAGAGTATAGATTAGAGAAGGCGAGTGAGATAAAATGCAAGAGTGAGAGCGAGAGTGAGGGTGAGAGTAAGAGTGCAAGTGAGATTGAGCGAGAGTGAGGGTGAGATTGAGAGTGAGAGGGAGAGTGAGGCTGAGAGTGAAAATGAGAATGAGAGCAATAGTGAGAGAGAGAGAGAGTGATGGAGATAGTGCGGGTGAAAGTAACATTACAAGAAAAACCAAATATATATATATATATATATATATATATTGTGGGGTTTATACTAGTTTTATTATACTACTCTAACTATGTTCCAAATGCAAATGAAAATTTTGAAACTAGTTAAAGAAAAACCACCGCATCTATTCTAGGATTATTCGGTTATAGAGAATATTTGTCTGGAAAATTTTTGCGTATGGGAAATATTCGTCATAAGAATATTGGGTACGGGAAATATTTGTCGTAAGAATATTCGAGTATGGGAAATTTTTGGCAACAATATCCGGCAAACGAAATTCTCCCATTTGTCTCCCATATCTGACTTTACGTTAAAAGAATAAAATAATAATACAAACGAGAATGGGAGGGGAGGGGAGGGGAGGGGAGGGAAGAGGAGGAAAAAAAGAGTGGAGAGAAAGAGGGGGTTGCTAAAAGTGGGAGGAGAGAGAGGGATGCTAGTAGGGGAGGGGAGAAGAAGAAGGCTAAAATGGTGGTAACTAATGTACCGGGCATAACTCACTCCTGTTGCCTTCTTTTATACCAGCAATAACGTTTTTTGTCACTCTCTCAATGAGAAAAAATGAGAGAAAAAAAAGAAAAAGAGAATGTGGGAGAAGGAGGGACCGACCTTGTCAAAGAGGTAGTTGGAGATGGAAGGGGGAGGATAAAATATCTGAGGAGGCAGCCACCGAGAAAACCAATTAGGAGAACGCGATTAGAATATGTAAGAGAAAAAGAGAAAGAGATAGATATGGGGAGGCAAGGGGATTAGTCGGGAGGGGAGGGAAGAGGAGCCGAGAGGAGGGAAGGCGAGACGAGGGGAGGGAGAGGAAAGGATAGAAAAAAATAATTGTCGAGGGGAAGTGGGGATAGTGACGTGTAAATGAAGTAGGCGGAGGGACAGAGGGAGATATGGTTGTTGGAAAAATAGGGGAAGGGAGGAAGTGAGAGGGGAGAGTTAGATAAAGGGTAGAGACGGAGAGAGGACGGAAGAGGGTAGAGAAACGAGGGAATAGGGGAGAAAGGAAAGGGGATTATAGTAACGATGAAGTATGAGAAGAAGCGCGTGAGACCGGAGGAGGACGAGAGAAGGGACAGGAGTGGTTTTTCCTTTTTGAGTTCGAGAAAAGAAATTACTTGAAAATAAGAGAAAAAAAATAGGAAAAAAGAAAAACAAAGAGGAAAAAATAAAACAGAAAGAAAATTAACGGAAAAATTAAAAATAAAAAGAAAGAAAAAATAAAATAGAAAGAAAAGAAACGGAAAAAGATAAAGGAAAAAGAAAAAAAAAAAAAAAATGGAAAAAAAATGGAATTGGAGAGCTAGAGAAGGGGTTTGTTTGGGAAGACAATGAGGAAGAGGGCTGCAATAAGGGAATTGGAAGAGAGAGAGCAAGATGAAAAATAGCGAAAGAGGGACTACTGGAATGGGAGAAAAAAAGGGAGAGAGGCAGGTGAAGGGAGAAAGGCGGTGCGAAGGGGAGAATTGGAGAAAGGAAAGAGGATCAGGATAGGGAAGAGGAAGGGAGGGGAGGGGATAATGATCGGTGGAAAAGGAGAGGAAGGAGAGGACAGCGGGGTGGGGAGAGCCGGAGGAGATTGAGGTTTTAGAGTGACCGGGATTTTGGCGAGGCGAACGATGGAGAGAAACGACGGTCAAAAAGGATAGGAGAGAGGGAGAGATAAACGAGGAACGACAGGCGGAGAGCTCTAGAGGAAGGGGGAAGGAGAAGGATGCCGAAAAGAGGCATAGAGTGGGAGCTGCAGGGAGGGGATAGAGAAGAGATCAAAAATTATGGTTATAGGAGAGGAAGGCAGAGAGAGAGAGAGAGAGAGAGAGAGAGAGAGAGAGAGAGAGAGAGAGAGGGAGAGATGAGATGTAGAGAGAGAGAGAGAGAGAGAGAGAGAGAGAGGGAGAGATAGAGATAGAGATAGATATATTATAGAGATAGAGAGAGATTATTATTAGAGAGAGAGAGATTAAGAGAGGCAGTCGGCAGCCGCAGATAGAAGTGGAAGTAAGAAGATAAGAGACGAGGGAAGGGAAAAGAAAAGGAAGGGAGAGGAAAGGAGTGGAGGGGAGAGGAAGAGAGGAGAGGAGGGCAAAAAAAAAGAGGAGATTGAGAAAAATGTCCGAAAATTGTCAAATATATAGTGTGTCCATTTGTTACTTTCGACGGTGGATGCACTTACACTTTAAATCTTACGGTTGAGGTAGTTTCGAAAGTAACACAGGTTAACTTGTGGATTGTTTTGAATTTGTACGGAAGAGAAATGTATGTGGCAGGTAATTGCGGCGTACACTGTTAAAGTGATGTGAACGGCCTAAGACATCTGACCGTCCATTTTCCTACTTGTTTTTGTGGAAGTAGGGCAGGTCGTCGATTTGAAGGAGCATCTCCACGTGTGCCAATGAGAATGGGGGGTTGTAGCCACAGCGACACGTACCGTTTCGCTACAGTAACGTTTCGAAACCGTTTCCAAGCTACAACTTCAAGGATTTACTTGTACGACGTTTTTGTAAAAGTTCATGTACGGCGTTCGGCGACTAGTTTGTACAGTGGATAGAATATTATAAACATTGTATCGTACTCTACTTAGTCAGTGCGAGCGACCCCGTGTATCCATTATTACGTTCGAGTTTTTTCTTTCTTTCTGTACACACTTGTCCGATTCGATGAGATCGTTTGCTGAATCGTTTCGCTCAGCTCCGACCGTCGGATGAACAGGACAAAAAATGTTCACGGAGAAAAGATACGTTAGTGGCGAAACAAAGTTTGTTAACAAACGTTACGCCGAATATTCTAATAGCAGAGAGTACTTACGCTAAGGACTTTGTCTCCGTACGAACGGCAGCTGACAGTTGTGTGTGACACGTGCGAAGGCGATTGGACACATCGTAAAGCTGTACCTTTTAAGCGCTTTAGATATCCGACCGTCGAATGTTTTTGTTTTATCGTGGAAGTAGACGAGTCGTCGATGAATAGGATCGTATATCGAAGGATGTCCTATTTCCTCCACGTGTGCCATCGAGAATGGGCGTTGCAGGCGCATGGATACTGACCGCTCGAAACTGACAGGGCACGGCGCATGGTGCTTAGATTTACTGCGAATGAAACGAACCAATACGGAACATAGAGCACTGTACCTTTTCTGCGAAAACTATGGACTTGCGTACCCTCAACCGACTAAATACTGGAAATCTGAAATAGGTATACACGGCGAAATCGATGGTGACGGATGGCATACGGACGATAGATCTACAAAATAATGATGTTGCGATGTACTTATTTTTTAGTGATAAGTTCGCCCTCTTTTTACATTTTTGTTCGATTGGAGACCGTCAATCGGAGAGGTGGATCGACCGTCGGATTCGCAGTACCACAAGTGTGCACTGGAAAAGATGTTTAGGTTGCGTAAAAAACCGTAAAGCTACAGAAGCAGCAGTAGCTTACGTACGGACTTAGTGTACGGACGAATGGACGAACAAACCCTGGCAGTTGTGTGGAAAACCTGTAAAGACGGTAACGGCCAGAAAATGCAGTCGAATGAATGTACGTGCTTCGCACGTGCGACGCGTTTAGTACGGTTCAAAGTGCGTGCGACGAGTGCGCACTAACTCGTCGCACTTTCTTTGCCGCACACTTATCAAGTGTGCCGCACCTCGAGCTTTCGATGGGAGGCCGTCCCTAGAGAGGTGTGACTATGTAGGCGCGCAGTTTTTACCGTCGGATCGACAGCCAGGTGTGCACGCGAAAGATGTTTAAGCGGCGAACATATGACTTTGTGCACAGATCTATCGATTCTGGCAGTTGTGTGCAACACGTGTAGAGATGTGAATGGGGAGCAAACTATGTGCCATGCCGTACATTTTACGGACTCAGAGTTCCTCGCCGCACTTTTTGGCATTTTATCTTTTCGACTTCCGGCCACGTCACGTCAGCTCACCTTCAAACAGAAACCACAAATCACTCGGAGGGTTCCACCTGACCACAAATAGCAAAAGGACGTTTCGAACGAGCTGACCCATTTATGCGCGATGGAAAGTACACGCAAAATTCTTTTTCTGCTCGTCGCGTGCATTTAATAAAACCCGTCGCGTAGATGTACGAAAACCCATTTGCAGGCGGTTCCGGACCCCACTTTACATTCATTACTCTGCAATAGTAGGCGCTTTCGTCGCCTCTTCCCCTTCCTCTCCCACCTCCGCTCCCCTCTCTCAATTTTTTGACTGAGTAAGAAGAGAAAAGACCTAAAACTAATTATTTTCTTGCTACCCTTGCCTTATTTTAGCTAAACGTACATAGCAAAGTCGACAAAGAAAAATCGGGCCGCCATGGTTGAAAGTTACAAAAACTTAATTTGTTTAAACAAACTGGAACACCCCGGAAATTAATACGCGGGACCCCAAAAAAAATAAACTTTTGTCGTTAAGTTATGATTACAATGGCGCATACCGTTACGCGAGGAGTCATTTTTTCCGGTTCTTTTAAACAGTCGAAATTGTTTTTGGATCGACTTATAATTTTGGGTGAACACTCTCCTTCTTGCGACGACTACGTACGGTTGTTTGTCAATAACAAAGAGTTTTCCAATATATCCACTCTATTCTCGTATAGGTTACTAGTCCGTTTTACACCTCGTCTATGTACTGGGCCCGTTAGACGACCTTGTTTTGTCCCTAACGTTATCGTCATCGACTTAACTTAAAGGGAAGTTTATGTCGAGAACCACTTCTCAACATTAGCGTGTTACTCATAATATACACGTAACTATAGTCTAGAGGGGCCGATCGGTGTACAACATGGTTACGTATTTCGCCCGTTAACACGATCGTTCAATTGTTCGACCGTTGACTGTGGTCGCGTTTTGCAACTAAACGTGTTTTTGTTACGTTAGTTAGCTGGTAAGAAGTTGGTTCAAGAAAGTGTACAATATTGAGGTGTTTAAGATAGGTTGGTGTGTTTACAACAGAAGGTACGAATCCGTTTTCCAATGTCGTCGCATATAAAAGGCGTTCATAGGGAATCGAGTTCGGCGACCGGCGCGGTTTATAGCGGTTCAATACGTAGGGAAATTGTTTGTAAGACCGCTTACCAACACGGTCGTTTTTTACAACATGCCGACTAATTAACAGTGTACACCACCAATCCACTTTACAACAGAATTGTGTATTTGACTCGTATTGTAGGTGATTTAGCGCGTTATACTTAACGCTTTTTACTGCGATTAACATACGAGAAGAAGCTTGTGTTTATAACCACTTAGGAAGGTATATACGTTGTGCATTTAATTTAAAAATATGTGGTACGGAATACCTAACAATGTCTACTGTGTTTGCTTATCGGACCGGTGTTCGTATGGTCGTGTTTCACGACCAACACGGTTTACACCGAATCAATACACTAAAATCTTAGGTCGAGGGCCATTTACATAACGCGATGTGTTTTGATGTTTATTCACATGGTTTTGGTCTAATATGCCCACTCGTTCGTGAAGGAAAAAATCGTTAGTCTTGATAAGTAGGGATAAAAGAAAAAGGTGCTTAATTATGTTGTAAAGCACATAAATAGCGAGAAAAGACATTATTAGGAAAAGTTTAAATGTGTAGCTTTATAAAAAAACGCAATCGCCAACTATTATATTTCAACACAAAGGACGTAAATGCATCATGAAACATAATCGTCACACCACAATTCTTTTCCGAAATGTAATTATTGTTGTTTTCGCTGTAAAAAATTGTTGTTTGTAACGTAAAAAGGACAATTTTTGTGATCCTCCATCGTACATATTATGTGAATAACGTTTACAGATATAAATCACTGAACAGTGACTACAAAACCGATTGTACTTTTTGTACTTTAATATACTTTTTGTACGTCAATTGTACCAAGGCAGTACTTTTTGCACATGTATTTTTTGTACGTCGATGTATTCTTTGTACTTCAACGTATTTTTTGTGCTTCATTGTATTTTTTGTACTTAGATGTATTCTTTGAACTCCAATTTTCCTTTTTGAACTTCGTTGTACTTTTTGTACAAAAAATTCGAAGCAAAATATTCGAAACAAAAAATATTCGATTTTCTTTTTTGGTTCACGTTGCTTTCACGCCAATCGTACAGAGAGCTTATTAACAAAGAAACAAAAGAGATTTCCAGGCAAGCGTAAGTGCGACAAAATCTAACAGCTTATTTTTACTTTTCTTGGATGAAGTAATAAAAATAGGCATGTTGGTTTCATTTGCATTTTTCTTTATATAATTATTTGTATCTATTTGGCTTGTTGTTCTTAACATGTACTTGTATTTCTCACACAAATATGATAAAAAATTAACTTTACACAAAAGATACTTAGCAGGAATATTAGGGCCACCAATGAAAGCAGCAAACCGTGTATAGGTATCAGTTTTTATTATTTTTCGGCCAATTGATTCTGCTTTACTCCGTGCACACATGTTCGATTTTCGTTTCGAGACCAACAACAGGAAGATAACAATCTTGGCTTACCGTGGCAGCTTTCGGATTAATAATCTGACAGGTGTGCACGGAGGAAAATGAGTTAAAAGGCCGAAAAAAACATTACAGCGATACACGGTCTTGCAACAGAAGGCAAGTTCACCAGAATTGTAAATCATTCTCTAAAAATTTGAAAAAAAAAATGTTCAATTTGTTCAGGATTGTTGAACAATGCAAAAAAACAAGATTTAGCAATTCCCTTCACCTGCAAGGATTCAAATTCCTTCGGTTATAGAGAAACAAAGGACAATAAAGAAATAAAAATAAAGCTTCGTTGATAATAATTCTCACTGAAATACAATGAGCATTCAATTTTTCCACACATTTAAACGCAATTACCAATTTTAGACACTATTGCGACAAATAGCGAAATTCCTGCAAACTTGTTGATCAATATAAGTAACTTTCCTATAAATTGGAGAAAGACAAACCTCTTCGATCAAAGAATTGGTCACTTCCTTAATCACAAACCATCTTTAAATTCAAATATATATATGCACGAAAGGACATCCAATTCATGTCTGTTTTCTGATTCCCAGCAAATCCAGAACCCTAATTTTCAACAGCAACTGAAACCGAGAGCTTAAAAATGCAGCCAGAGCTGCCATCTGTGAAGGGAGATTTTTTTCTCCTGACTTAAAAAGTCACACGTGTGAAAAAAAAAACATTTGAGTTGACTTTTCCGAGAACGCGCGAAATTGCAGACGGGGTTGCGATATTTTTAATTTTTTTCCCAAGGATTAGAATGAACCTTTTTTTCAGATTCTTTTGTTACTTTTAACTTTTTTTGTACCTTAAGATTTTGATTTATTTAATAATTCGGAAATTTCGGCCGCGTGTACATGACCGGAGAAGAAAACGCGTTCGATACTTCCAATGGGACAAAATGGTACAGTAAGCCACGCTATATTCTGAAGACTAATTTTTGAAGCCTACACAACACTTTTAGTATGAATCGTTCACTTTAATCAAGGCGATACGAGTGGACGAAAAATGTCTACGTGTTTGTACATTTATTTTCACATAAATATACTATATTTCAGTGCATACTGCATAGAACTAATAACAGCGGTTAACGGTTGAGCCAACAGCTGGATTGTGGTGCTTTTGAGCTCTGCGATTGGCCGTCCAATCCCAGTACTGGACAGGATGTGAAAATGGATTTTAAATTATTATTTAGACTTTCTGAACCGATCAATCCGAGCTTGTCCAATAGTTTTACCGTTTTTAGTCTAAGTTACTGTAAGTGAGTCTCTCTTGCATTTGATCATGTACCCATTCACCTAATTATTATGTCCGTACAGTAACGTGTATTCGAGATTTTCTCCCAGAACTGTGGGGAACATGAATCTTACAGCGATTTGTGTAATATCCGTACATGACTCAGCAGCCACCCTTGCTTCTACCCTATCGGAAGTTTCAAAACGACACTGCACCCTGCAAGCTTTGCTCGTGACGTCGTGTTAGTCAACTGAAATAGCCAATCTACACCATACACGTGGCGAGCGCCACTGGATAGCATTTCCCATCGACAGCAAGACTTGAGCCTTCTTGCCAGAAGTCAAATATTTATTAGTTGCTTCTACCACGTCGTAGAAACCGAGGACAAAACAGTTATTACATTTTTGTTGTCAGGCAAGCAAAGCGTTAAAAGCGTTACTATTGAGAATTCCCACATCTTTACGCCATTGGAGATTCACCCTTGGTTGGAAATTTCGTGCGGGTTTTAATACCTTGCGGCAAGGTGAAATTTCGTGCGGGTTTTAACTCCTCGCGGCAGAGTGAAATTTTGTGCGGGTTCCCTCAAAACCCAAAATTCCCTCCCAAAACCCCAACATTCTCTCGCAAAACCCCAATATTCCCTCGCAAAACCCCAAAACTCCCTCCCAAAACCCTAACAGTCCCTCGCAAAACCCCAACATTCCCTCGCAAAACCCCAACATTCCCTCGCAAAACCCCAACATTCCCTCGCAAAACCCCAACAGTCCCTCGCAAAACCCCAACATTCCATTGTTTTTTTTATCTCACTCATCTCCATTAGAGTCACTGCATCATTAGCGTTGGCGCTTTATTACCCTTAACTACACTGAATTATGTTGATAAGACCGACACACAAATCACAGTATTTCTTGCCCAAGGAAAGTAAGAAATCGATACGAGACACCTAAGAAAAAGAGCGATCGACAAGCGTGCCAGTGTATCAACAGAGTCTTGGCGAAGAAGAGCTTAATTTTTCAGCGAGGAAGAAATAGAAACCGTATTTTTTCTGCACAAGAAAGCAACAGCAGCACAAACATTTGAGACAAAACAGAAACAAAAAGAGCACAACCTAAGAAAAAGTACGGAGGGAATAACAAGTCGACACACGTCTACCACACATCAACCGTCTCTCAAAGGAACATTGACACACTCTGAACACAGTTTCCGAAATAAAACGGTTCCTGCTTCCGACCCATTTCCGATATCCCAACCGCGGCATTACCGAGGCAGTCCACACTATTTTACGTGAAATACGCTTTTTACGGCCAGCATTCGTCTCCCTGGCGCGCATACTCCATCACTAAATGCTACAAGAAAAAGGACAAGTCGGAACACGACATTCATCTTTACAACAACAAAACAGGGTCCTCGTTTGCTGTAATTATTATTACTGCTGTTATTATTCTTACCCTTATTGTTATTATTTTTTATTTATATATTTTTTTATTATTATTATCATTATCATTATTGTTATTTTTGTTATTATTATAATTATTATAACATTATTATTGCAGTTCTTCCTGCGACAGTTATTATCACTATAGATGAAGTTATTGTGAGTGGTAGGGCCCGACCTTACACCGGAATGCGCACAAAATTGTATAATTTCTCAAGGCGAAAGCGAAATTGAGAATAAGAAAAAAAACATCACCAACTCACATTACATACGTTTGCGGCTAATAAACACAGCATAGCGACAAACTCCACACTCGCCAGAAATAAATTCATGTTATGTCAAGTCTTTTCCCATACATTACCGTATATCGCTTACATATTGTGTCGCTCGTTAACAAGTTGACTTTTGACTCGGCCGCATAAATGAATTTGAAATCTAATTCGCAAAAACCGCGTTGAAGTGAAATTACCAAACCGCATGATATGAAAATAATGGAAAGGAAACTAACGTATGTTTTGCACTGAAAACTTAGGTCGCACGATATAAAATAATGTAAATCGTGTACACAAGTCGAAAACGTATACGAGTAAAAATACTAGAGAAACTAATTAAACGAAATACGTAACCAAATTAACCCACACTATCTAAGAACCAACGTTTGTACATTGACAGTGATTCACACTCTTAATATCACGTACCGTTTTCGACGACCAAGCACGAATCTAAGCACGTTAAGTAATTACCTTTTCTTCGACGTGTTCGAATTGTCGACGTGATTCGAAACTCCCTCAACCTGCTCCCCCGAGCTTGGGGGACTTACGAGGATGCTTTTGGTATATATTTAAATCTGTTGAGGTTTGGGTTGTAGTGTTGGTTTAAGTGCATTGTTGTGCTTTTCTTTTTAGGTTTGAGTGCCTTTATTTTCTGCGCCATTTTTTTTTTTGGTTTGAGCTGCTTTTTTTCTTTTTTCTTTTTTGCCCCACTACTACTAAAAGCAAATCTCGAACAAAAAAACTCCAAAAATTCTCCAAAACCCTAAAATCCCTCTAAAAAAAAAAAAAAAAAAACCTAAAACATCTTACCCTCTCTCTCTCTCTCTCTCTCTCTCTCTCTCTCTCTCTCTCTCTCTCTCTCTCTCTCTCTCTCTCTCTCTTTCTCTCTCTCTCTCTCTCTCTCTCTTCTCTCTCTCTCTCTCTCTCTCTCTCTCTCTCTCTTTCTCTCTCTTCTCTCTCTCTCTCTCTCTCTCTCTCTCTCTCTCTCTCTCTCTCTCTCTCTCTCTCTCTCTCCCTCTCTCTCTCTCTCTCTCTCTCTCTCTCTCTCTCTCTCCCTCTCTCTCTCTCTCTCTCTCTCTCTCTCTCTCTCTCTC